>JAZHYW010030570.1:0-51662 GCA_037355805.1 Ixodes ricinus | reverse complement strand
TTAGCGCTCTGGAGCGCTCTGAAAAGCCGATGCCCATTCGGCTGGTTGAAGTCGGGCGCTCTAAGTACATTCGGCTTGTTCTTTCAGAGCGCGCTCTGAGAATCCGATCGGGTCGTCCTCCGACTCGGAGCGGTTTGAGGCGCTCCGACTGTCAAGTGGGAGCGCGCGCCAGAGGACCGGTCACGTGATCCCAGCCATTTTTGTTGGGCTGGAAGAAAACCCGACACGGCCGCCGAGAGACCCAGCACCCAGCAGCTCCCTCCTTGGCTGCTTATCGTTGGAACTTGGACGCTGTGTTCGAGTTTCGCAACATGGCTAAACGCATGTGTTTAGCGTTGGCGGGGACACCGTCAGTGCTGCTGTCCCATTTAGCAGACGACAGCAGCAGCTCGGAGGACGACGACGATGGTCCCGCCTACGAGGCGATGTTTCGAGAGTTGTTCGACGCGCCGTGCGCAGTACCAAAAGTCAAGGAATATGTTTTGACAGTAGTGAACGCCTACTCCGACAAAGAGGTAAGAAGCAAGGTACCAGTAAGTTAGCTAGTTGTAATGTTATTTTGTTTGATAGTTCCGCAGGAACTTTCGTCTGGCACGGGTGCCCTGCTACGACCTTATCGACCAGTTCGAGGGCTCGAGCTTTTTTTCATCGACATCTCACCACGGCGGATCGCCCACCAAGACAGCAGAGGAGCACATCCTTTCATTCCTCTGGTGAGCCGTCTTTGCTTTTATCCGGCGTATAGCAGCAACACTGCTGCATGTGTAAAGTGTGTACGAGAGGCAGATTTTTTTTATGCTATGCTGTCAGTGGTAACGTATAGATTTCAGTGATCTAACGTCAAAGCTATACCTTCTCGAGCTTGCGTGAAGGCCGAAGAAAGTCACGTGCACGTGCTCCCAAAGCAGTAGGGTGCAGTACTGTGGAAGCTACGCTAACCTCCATAACGTAGCATCAATGCCGAGTATAGTACATGCGAAATATTGCATATTATGCTCATAAACAGCTGTTCATCACATGCTGAGCATGCAAGTTGAGAGCAAGCTATACTCTGCGTCAACTTCGGCTGGGTAGCTAGTAGTGATGGGCCGAACCGGGCAAAGTTAGGATTCGGCAAAGTTCGGTACGCACCGAACTTGTGACCTAAAATTCGGAGAAGATTCAGTAGAGATTCGGCAGGCCTCTGCGTATGCCCATACTCGCAAACCAGAGAGCCTCTGCGGACGAGGATACACAAATTTTGTTAAACAGCACTTTTGCTCAGCCGTAATTGTGTTAATAATACTAAATACGTCAAAAAGTAATTTTTCAGAAGCTTTCATACCTTCTTTCTCACAGAGAAAATAAGAGAGATCAATCGGCTAGCTGGTCTGGCCACTTTGTGCCTAGCCGAACTTGTGTACCGAATTTCTCTAAAAGTTTGGCAAAAATTTGGGTTTGCCGAATCTCAGATTCGGAAAAAGTTCGGCCCATCACTAGTAGCTAGCTGTAAGTTGCCGTCCAGCTGAACGGGCGCCTGTCCAGCCGAGGGACACTCAGCCTCGGAGAGCTCAGCATTAGAGTGTCGTTAATGTACTGTGAAAAAGGTGACGCCAACTATAGTCCTCTACTTGGTCTGCTTTAACGTCCTGAGGTAGTTTATTTAACAACCGTCTTGGTGAATTTACTGCTTCCTTGGTAATACAACTCGCTCTTTATTGCCGCTGCACCATGAACTCCCAAAATCATTTATTAATTCGCTCGCTTGTGATATTTTTGCAATGAAAGTGGCAGCTGCGAAACCTTCCTGGATTATTTGCGAAAGCACAAGAAGGAAATCGCCAACTCTAACCATAGGTTACTGAAGCAGTGTCTCGGAGCTTCAAGGCTAGTTTGGGCCCATGTTTAAAAGTGAGTGTCAGTAAAAACATGCGTCACTGGTATGCATAGAAGCGACATGTATCCTTGTTGTTGCATTCACCTATGAACAAGGAAACAGCCTGGTCTCGAAGCAGGATAATGTTTACTGAACTCATGATGATTTTCTTCTTATGTTTCTTCTAACCGGGCAGAGAGCTGCCGAACCTTAACCTTATGAAATACAAGAATATCTTTTAGGTTACAGCTCAATGTGGCACCACTACATCTTTTTAGGTACGTGGCCAACAAGTCTTCGATGCGGGAGTGTGCTTTGCTCTTCAACATGGCAGACTCAACAGTGTTGGCCGTGATAGACAGGGTGCTGGATTTTCTCTGCAGCATTGCTCCAGACATAATATGCTTTGCTGCTGACAAAGGTGCCCTGGCCAACGACTTCAAAAAAGTAAGCTTACTCGTACACCATTGCATCTTATAGGGGGCGAATGCATTGGCTGTAGGTGACAAGCGTATGTTGGCATTCTGAATGATGCCTACATCTTTCGTTCCAAACGGCTTATACTAGTGAGTGTTCAAAATACAGCCGGCCGAGCGTGCTATGTGTCATGGGAGTCCCAGGGCAATTGTAATTTGTAACTTCACCAGAAGGGGCGAAGCTATGGGGGGCTGGCGTCTTGAGCTTCGCCACTTGGTGGCGTCAACACTTTGGAACCTCAACATGCCTGAGGACTGGTTAGGCAACATCGACGAAGGCAATTGACTCGTTCCTGCTCTTCTCTATCTCACCCTGTCTTTACGCAGGGGTTGAATAGGTGCGGAAAAGAGGTGAAACTTGAGCATTCAGTTTGGCCAGATTTGACAGGAGTGTGCGCGCGTAGCTTCTCACTGTATTTTGGATGAGCAGTGCTGCTTTTGCGTGGTTCGACTCAACGACGTCCAAAGTAGCTTTGGGAACATCTCCCAGCTGCAATCTGGTAGTCAGTTTATTCGTTTTAGATGAAGCTTTTAAGACCCTCTGAACAAAAAATGGGTGTCAGTGGTATTGCTGCCACAGCAAGCAACACATAAAACTATAGAATAAGTGCTAAAATATTGTTTATGTACTTTATGTACAGCTTTAACAGCCTTTCTTCTTTTTTCCAGCGTGCAGGCTTCCCCAACGTGATTGGATGCATCGACGGCACTTACATACCCACACGATGTCCAAATAACAAGACAAGATCAACCTACATAAACAGGCATGATCAAGTCTCCATCACGATGCAAGGGATATGCGACGCGAAGGGGAGGTTTCAGGATGTATTTACAGGACCACCCAGCAAAGTGCATGATGCTCGTGTCCTCAGGCTGTCAGTCGTGCAGCAGGATTTGCCCGCCATTTGTGCAGTTAACAAATACCACCTGTTAGGAGATGCAGCTTACCCCATCAGAGAGCACTTGCTGACACCCTTCAAAAATTATGGAACCATGACGAAAGCTAAAGTCGAATACAACCAAAGACATGCTTCAACAAGGGTGGTGATCGAAAATACTTTCGGTATGTTGAAGCAGAGGTTTCGGCAGCTGCGGTATGTGGAATTCACGACAGTCGACAAGATTACCCGGCTCATCATAGGGTGCTGTGTCTTACACAACATTTGCATGGATGCTGGTGACATGAGTGTTGAAGACATCCTGACTGATGAAGAGAGGAGAGAACGAAGGGAAGACATTGCCCTTCATGCCAGGAAAAGTCGAGCGGAGCTGGAGGCAGTTCGGCAGCCACAGACTGCACGTGACAACGTACTCCGCCAGCTCGGCGAAGCAAAGAGGAACACCATAGCACAGCTGTTCTGAGGTGTTGCACAGTTTCAAAAAGAAGCTGCCCGACAGCCATGCAAATGGACATCAACGCAGGACAGTGTTTCTGGGTTTACCATGATTTATTGCACATTTCCATAATTTATCGTAATAAACAGTTATGATGTACCTTATTTAGGCAACCTATTGCTTGTTAGCGAGGTCTCTCAGGGTCTGCATCTGCGCCTTGTGCGCCTGCAGCAGCTCTTGGTGCCGCTCCTCTTTTCGTTTCTCGCGTTCTTCTTTTTTACGTTCTTTCGCATCATTCAGTGCTTTCATTTGCTCGAAAAAGAACACCATGTGCTGCATGCGGCCGTTGCTTGGTTGGATTCCTCTGTCCGCTTTCCGCTTCTTGCATCGGCTTTCCCCTCCTGGGGCTCTTGTTGATGCGTCGTCTTGTTCACTGCCTTCGGAGTTGTCGATGTTGCCGTCTTGTGCAGCGCTAGAAGGTCCTGCTGTGGACCTATCCAGTGTCGAGTCTTTGTAGGTCACTTGGCCGACGCTTCGTAACACTTCAGGCTCAAGGCTGTCGTCAATGGCCCTAATGGCATTGAACTCTTCCTCATATGACGTTTGGCAGCGTGAGTTGCCCGACGTTCTGTTGTGGTTGTCCTCGCTGCGTTTACGTTTTGCTGGCGTCTTTACGTTTTGCTGGCGTTTCGCGCTAACGGTGTCCGACTTAGTGCACATAAATACATGTACGAAGCGGTTTTAGCACCGTTTTTTCCCGCCAAGATTTTCAATAAAAACGCCGTAACTGACCAATTATTTCATCTGCGTGACTAGCAAATGTTTCAATCGTGCCTAGTACGTTACGAATTATTCGTGATTATTGCTCTTATAATCGAGCGCAGTGGAGGAAATTCGCTCGCTTGTTTCCACGGTATTACCGGGTGTCGATTTTCGACTGCTTGCTGTCTGTACAATTTACGTAGCAACTTTTCGCGCGGATTGAACCTCAGCGTACATATAATAACTCTGCCATTACCTGCAGATGGCCGTCTCTGGATCGCGGGGCCCTACCACTGACCTCAATGACAATTGCTGGATCGCGCTTCCACGCTCGCTTGCTAGCAGCGCGAGTGCGAACCACCAGGACTTTCACTCGCGCGGGATACGATTTGCGGATTTGCTTCAGCCTTTTGCCGCGGTTTCCAGCGTGCTGTAGACACGTTTTCTACTCGTTCGTCGTCATTCGCCGGGCAGTGCTTTAAGACCTCCAGCGCCGTTGAGACTTTCCGTTGTAACGGCACGTAGAGAATTTTACGCAAGCGCAGTGCCGCAGGAAAAGGCACAACTCGTCAGGAAGCAAGTTTCGCCGGTTCTGGCGGCGTGTTCAAAGCCTCCTTGGCACGCCGAAGCGCCGTGTCTCTGTGCCTTCGCACGCTTGGATACCGGCCAAGAGTCGACGCCGTGTGAATGTGTTTTGCGAGAGTGCAATGTGCGTGGAAGCCGTTATGTGCCTCAGGATGGGCGATCTTACTTTACTCTGACGTCTGTATACTTGCGGCCCTCGCGGTCTGGGCAACGAGCTTAATCCAGCGTCCACTAGCGACGGAAGATGGGGCGAAGGTACGTCTTTTTTCCTCCTTGGGCGATTTACACAATGCCGTGTACTGGCAGCTCCTCATCACTGATCAGTGCTGGCCTCGTCATCAACCTACTTAATTGCACTTGACGTTTGAGCGCGGCTCGCCTAATTGTAATTGATCCAACAGATTAACGACCATATCGGCCGCGCTTCAAAGATTTTTATTCTCGCCGTGTTGTACTTTTGCTTTCGAAAACCCTCCTTGCTCCACGCGTTGCTTTATTCGTGCTCCCACATAATCCATTAGAGTAGATTTGGAACATAGCCATGGTTAATACAGTACATAAGAACATGTGCAGATCTCCCTCACTTTTATAGACTAGCAACTCACCGGAACAGCTGGACGAGTCCAGAACTCCGGGGCCGAAATATATATATATATATATATATATATATATATATATATATATATATATATATATATATATATATATATATATATATATATATATATATATATATATATATATATATATCGGCCCCGGAGTGTTCTACGCTAACAGTGTCCGACAGTGCACATAAATACATGTACGATTATATATACATGTACGATATATATATATATATATATATATATATATATATATATATATATATATATAAATGATCTAAAGGCATCTACGCGCGACACACGTTCAGAACTTTGGTGCGGCGTCAATTCTTGATCGGTATTCAAGCGTGCGAAGGCACAAGATGCATCACTCGGCGTGCTAATCGAAGCTTTGATCGCCGCCGCGAGACGGCGACACTTGTTTTCGACGAGTTGTACCCTTGGTACGGCTTCACGCACATTGCACTGCAAAACACATCCACACGGCGTCGATTCTTGGTCGGTATCCAAGCGCGCGAAGGCACAGAGACACGGTGGCAATCAGTTCGTTGAACGACGTTTCATGGACAAATCGTTTCGTCGACACAGCGATGTTTCATCGACAAGATCGTTTCATGGAAACGAGCACCCGCTCGTTTCATCGACAGACGTTGCGACGTTTCGTCGACAGCTCGCTCTGCCAGCTCCGCGGCTCCGCCAGCCGCACTCTCCTCGCGGCATCTGCCGCCCGCGGCGCGCGGCCTTGTGCTGGATGGATGGATGAATGGATGAAAGATGGCCGGCTGGGCCAAGTAGGGCGAACCAGTATGCAGCCATCCTGCCTCACCGACTTAAACAATCTTATTTTTATTTTTTTATTTTTTGGGGGGCCACCGATTGCACCGATGCAACACCTCCTAGGGGATGTTGACCGATGTCGGAACTTACGATTTAGGTGGTTTCGCTCCGGTCTTTGCCCGAACCTTTGGGGAAGCGTTGTCAAGGCTGGAAGTTTTGTTCTCGACCAGTTAGATTCTTAAAACATTCAACAATGTGCGCTGCTCTTGAGGGCTACGCTGGCAGCATACGTGATCAGGGGCGGATGCAGGAATTTCGGAGGGGGGGGGGTCAGGTGTTGGTCAGCGTACTATTTGTTTAGGAACCCCTCCCCTCTCCCCCGTTTCACGCCCTAAATTTTACATATGCAGAAATCAAGATGGGGTCAGACATCCTGACCCTCCTCTAAATCCGCCCGTGTACGTGATCGAGGTGTCTGTACGTCATCGAATTGCTTAAGAATCTAATTTGAGAAAGGACAGTGGTCGAGAACAAAACTTCGCTGGGCCGGCCGACCGGCACTCCGACTGTTTTGACGAAGTGGCAGGTCGTTTCCAAAGCAAGTGTATCTTTGCGCGCGTCGCGTCTTTTGGTAGAATCCCAAGAGCCACCTGAACATAGCCTAGATAGTCCACACGTCCAAACACTGAAGGTCTTAGAAAAAAATTTGCAAGAAAACACGATGGCCTTTTCGCATTGCACACAGCCATCCTACCGTTGAAAATCGCATAAAATCGTTTTTAAGCTACTTGGCATCTGGTCTTAGCCGCTAGGAATAAACTTTGAAGGAGGCTGAGTCATTGGGCTACGCGTAGTTTAGTTTTACGGTGATAAAACACGGTTCTTTTTTCCTCCAAACACCGGGTATTCAACGTACTGCAATTACCAGACCGCATACGATTTTTAGGCTTTAGCATATTTAGCTTCTTGATATTAAATAACACAATAGTTCTGCATACGTTATGTCTGTACTGAAATTTTGCATGCACATAAACCAATATGTGATGAAGAACATTAGATTTGGAAGCCGCTCTTTTTATGCAAAAAGCTGGGTCACGAACTGCCCCAGGTATCTTGTCTCCTGGCATCGATAAAAAAGCAATTCAATGTGGCGTGTGAGGACCAGTTACTGCGCCGAGATCTCGCCTAGTGGTACTACCGCTTCCAAGGCGTTGCATGTGACGGCTGCTCGAGAGAAGCTATATGATGCATGAAGTTGCACATTTGATATCAACTATGGTTTACTTCTTGTAATAGGACTAAACTTGGGGAAATGTTTTATTTATTTGTTACCAATTCTCGGTTGTTTTTGTTTTTTTCGGGAGTGCGAGTGTCATTGTTTTTCGTGGCTTTGTTATTTACTTTTTTTACATTGTTTACAGCCCCTTCTTATGTAATGTCCTTTTTAAACCGCCCTTAAAGGGCAACTCCACTCAATTTTCGCTACTGAGAAAACGGAGAAAACATTGTAATTCTATTCAGTATAACCTAGAAAGGCTACAAGTCAAATATTGGAATTGAATTCCGTCTAAATCTTTATTAAATTGGCCATCAAAGTCGTACAAGCGCAAAAGTAACAATATCAGCTAACTATAGGGGGAACGTGCGGCGCAGCCAACACTGCACTTCCGCCGATCTGCTTCCGCCGTCAGTGACGTCTATAGCATGCGCAGCATCCGCAGGTGTTTTCTTCGTTTTTTCGTTTCGAGGTACATATCCTAGAGGCGGCGCCACGCTCGGCGCCTCGGCGGTCACTCTACCTTCGGACTCTGCCGACTGTTCTGACTCTACCTGACTCTACCTCGGAGGCGGTGTCCACGTGATCTGCGAGCGAGCGCGGAGTCTCCGGTTGCGTCTGTGCCGTTGTGCCGTGTTGATCTCCCGTTGTTTCGTGTTTTATTTAGGCAAGAGGCGCGTAGATTTGTTCCCGGTGTGCCTTTGCGATGGCTGGCAAAAAGCGCAAAGGCAGAGGCTCACGGTGTTGTGTCGCTGGCTGTTCTAACTACCAGCTGAACAGCCCAGGATCCTGTTCCACAGGTTTCCTGGCGACAATGAGCGGCGGAAACTTTGGACGGACGCCCTGTACCTATGGGACCCCGAGACGTCCTTGTCGCCAACTGCCAGGATACTGATCTGTTCCGATCACTTCTTGCCCGAATGTTACGAGCGAAATATGCGTGTGCTAGCCGACAGTGGCTTCTCGACGAAGTACGCGAAGCTAAAGCCGGACGCCGTGCCGTCGATCTTCGCACGCGGCACAGCTTCCCCGACAGCAGACGGCTCAGCGGTGAAACGTCGTCGAACCCTGGTACGTATTCTAGTCTAGGACGTGCACTCTTGCGAGCTCCTGTACTTTATGGCATTCCAAGACACCGACACGACAGCAACAACAGGTATGCCACCCAACCATGCCTCATGATTGCTTCACGAAGTATACGTCTGTACAAAATGCATTTATTCTTTCTAAGGTAGGTACGTTGTCTCCCAGGGTACTTCTTGTATTCCCTGTCATGTTGTGTGCTGGCGTACGGCGTATTCAAAGCTCCAAAACCTGCTTTATGTGGGATTAATGAACAAAATGTAAGGGCGCAAACGAGCTGGCGGACATTGCACATGGTTGAAGAAGTCCCGAGACTGCGGGTAAACGACACAAACAGAGAGACTTTTTAGTGTTTGTGTCGTTTACCCGCAGTCTCGGTTTTTTTTCAACCATGTGTCATGTCGGAGGCTTTCATCGTCTGACATGGGTGCTGGAAGTAGATCATCTGGGTCAAATCTTAGGCCCTCAAAAACAGACTTGGAGGCCATTCATTGGAGGAGTAGCATATTTAATAGACATGTAGGCCTGCCAGTGTATTAGTCAATTTGTCACATGCATGGTGACACATGATGCAACGTGGTTCTTGGTGCGAGAATACCTGAACATTACTGTACATGTGCCATAGTTTTTTCTCGCTTTTTGGGAGTGCCAACTCAATTAGTTGATCAACCTACACGAATTACTTCTACCTCCGCAAATGTTTTAGATCTTGTGTTGACGACATGTCCAGACATAGTATCATCTATATTGTACCTGCCTAGTTTGAGCGACCACTGCTTGCTACATATTGATTTAAATATACCTTTGCAAGCTACTTCCAATACTATTAAAGCAATTCGGGATTATAGTAAAGCAGATTTCAATGCTATTAATAGTGAATTGGCATTGTTTTTAGACACTTTTTTAAGTGGTTTTTTCAGGCGTTCTGTTAACGAAAATTGGAATATATTCAAATCAAAAGTAAATGAGCTCCTTGAGTCGCACATCCCACTCAAAAGAATTTACTCGAACTCAAATGCACAATGGTTTACTAGAACAATCGGGAGACTTAGGAACAAGAAAAAGCGTTTTTTCCGTGCCGCTAAGCGTGATCCCACAGCTGACCGGTGGGACGCGTATCATGTCTCTGCTGATTTGTACATGTCAGCTGTGTGTAGTGCGAAAAGTACTTACTTTAATTGTACATTACCATCTATGCTAATTAATAACCCCCGCCAGTTCTGGAACACCACGAAAGAGAAAAGTAATACAGTTGTAGAGCTCAGAACCGATGATGGTAGCCCTATTTCTCGTGAAGAGTGTGCCAATGAACTCAATGCTATTTTTGTCAGCTGTTTTTCTGACCTCCCTATAAGTAATGATCAAACATACATGTCCTATGACTACCTCCCCATGTACCCCATATCAATTAGTCCTGAAGGCATTGTGAACATAATCGATTCCCTTAAACTATCCTCCTCATGTGGTATAGACTGTATAAACTCCAAGTTTTTGAAGAATACTAGAATGTACTCCTCCATTTTTCTTGCGAGCATATTTTCTCAATCCTTAGAACAAGGTATCTTGCCAGACGACTGGAGGGTAGCCAAGGTGGTCCCAGTTCACAAAGGAGGTGATAAATTCAACCCTCGAAACTTTCGCCCAATTTCATTGACCAGTGTCCCAAGCAAAATTTTAGAGCATATCATTTACTCTAACTTAGTAAATTTTCTAGAATCAAATAAGTTTTTTTGTCCCTTTCAACACGGCTTTCGAAAAACATTCTCATGCCAAACACAGCTTGTGTCATTCACGCATGACCTTTATTCTATCGTTGACGTTTGCTCCAAAGTAGATTGCGTATTTCTAGACTTCTCTAAAGCCTTTGATAAAGTGCCCCATACCTTACTCTTGTCCAAGCTTAGTAAACTAAATATTGATCCGGCGGTACTCACGTGGATACATTCATTTCTAACCAACCGTAAACAATTTGTCAACGTGAATGACACAAGCTCTGCTATGGTATCAGTAACATCAGGCGTTCCTCAAGGTTCTGTGCTCGGTCCGTTATTATTCCTTATATACATTAACGATCTACCCTCTCATGTATCCTCAAAAATGTCTTTATTTGCTGATGACTGCGTTATTTATCGAGAAATTACCCATGATTCTGATTCTAACCTACTACAAAACGATATTAACTCTGTTTCCAACTGGTGCGACTCGTGGTCCATGGTACTAAATTCTAGCAAATGTAAGGTTATGAGAGTGTCCCGTTGTACTTCATCTCAGCCCCATTATACGCTAAATAACCATCCCCTTGAATTAGTTATGGCCTATAAGTATTTAGGAGTTCATATTACATCTGATTTATCATGGAGGACTCACATTAACTACATCATTAACAACGCTAATCGCATGCTAGGCTTCCTTAAAAGGAATTTTTTTAGTACCCCAGTCTTTGAAGCTAATTCTTTATAAAACCCTTGTACGATCAAAGCTTGAATATGCATCTTCTGTTTGGGACCCTGGTCAGTCTGTACTAATTGATTTGATTGAAGCCGTCCAAAATCGTTCTGTTAGATTTATATTTTCGAATTACCATCGGACAGCCAGCGTTAGCACTATGAAGTCTAATCTTTCTCTCCCTGAATTATCAACTCGTAGAAAAGTAGCCCGTCTAAGTCTGTTTCATAAAATTTATTTCGCTAATGAGACGCTGCGTAATAATCTAATTATACCTCCTCTTTACGTTTCACCTAGACTTGACCATCAACACAAAGTTGGCATCCCATATGCTCGCACCAACATCTTTTACCATTCCTTCATACCGTCTACATCCTTTGACTGGAACCACCTAGCTGCACCCGTAGTCTCGATCATAGATCACGACCTTTTTCAAAAAGCCTTGGAATGTATTTTTTTCTAATCTACACTGATTGTATTACCTGTGTATCCGTGTCTGTGTTTTTTCAATATATCATGCAACCACTTCCCCTCTGTAATGCTTACGCCCTGAGGGTAAAATAAATAAATAAATAAATAAATAAATAAATAAATACAACTCTTCTCAAATTAAAACCCATCATACAAAAGCTACATATAAAAAAGAAAAAAAATTCCGCGCACCTTTTTGGCAGTTTTGATAGGTGGCTACAGGTAATTGGTTTATCCTAACGAATTTTCGTTCATACCGTTTTTCAAACGGAGGTGGTCGGGTATTACCAGGTCGTCCAGATGTCAGGTCGAAACTTCAAAACATCGCAAAAGTCGGTTTTGTAAGCTACTACACTGTAATTTACTACACAAGTTCGGCTAGGTTGTGGATTTGGTGATACCAAAAAAACTTGTTCCAGTCAAAAGTTACAAATAAAAACTAGAAAAGTCGTATGGGGTCACATAGAGGTTAAGCCTTTTCCTCTCAAAGCTAGAAAACGTTCTTGTGGGTCACTGGAACGTTTGGTAGAGAAAAACGGGAAACGATAGTAAGGTGAGAGCTTCATCTCTCCCTTGCACTTTTTTGTTAAATCAAACGTCCAAGTGGCCCGCGACGACGCTTTTTTCTTATTTTATACGAATACACCGGAATTTTCGTATTTTCCTTTGTTACTTTTGACTGAGGAATTACACCCGCCACTTAGATGAATCTGCGTGATAAATTGCAGTGTCGTACTGTGCGAATCCGATTTTCGGCAATTCATTTACGTCTCGCCCGACATCTGGACCACCCTGTAGACAAGCAGAGCGATGGCTCCATCAAGCGCGATTTTACGTCGGCAACATATGCAATCAAATATTACTCCAGCACATCGATTTGGCATACGTAACGTGTTGAGCGATTCCTCATACAACCATAACACGTTTTCACTTCGCGATCGCGAGCTTTCGAGAGGTGTCTCCTTCGTGGCGCAATGTCCACACGATGCACGATGCGTACATTCGATGTATCCTGACTGGGTGGCAGTCGCTGTCATACGCAACAACGCAGTCGTTTCTATCGGAGTTGCATGGATTCATTTACACGGGGGCTATTGGAACTACGTAATCGAAATTCAGAACAACGAACGGTCGCGCCACACAAGTTATTAGAACAACGAACAGAAGAACCACACAGGCTGACTATCTTGCAACAGTCCTTCCTCAGGCCCGTTCAGGTTAGAAATACAGCTCTCCCAGCTTGCAAGCGCGTGCAGCGTGCACGAGAACATAGCGTTGACAAGCGTGTGATTGCACTGGCTTCCCCGCATAAGACGTGACGGCGGCTACAGGCCCCAGCTTGCATCTACTTCAATTGCATGCAAAATATACCTTGGCGAAAACTTACCTCTTTGTGTGTTTCAGTTTTAACGAAAATGAAGCGGAGCCGTCCTGCGCAGCCGATGCGATGCAGACGACGCGTGTGCAGCGCGGTCGCGCGGTCCGCGTGGACGGCCACGTGATCCCTTGTAACCCACGTGGTGTGTGCATGCTCTCGACGTCGACAACGTTGACCGTAGACGCCGACGATACATGTTGCCCATCCTTCACGAAGTTTCGGTTTTGTTTTTCGATTTTGGTTATTTTAAGATTACACGAAAATTAAATTACTTTTCGGGGAAAACAGTATACAGGGTCGTTTATGAGTGCTTTGCAAGGTAATATCATCCACTAACTCCAAATTTTCAAAATTGAGCGGAGGAGTTGCCCTTTAAGGATAAATGACGATGAAACCAGTGCGACTGAACAGTTTTTTCGCGTATAGGTCGCAGTAGCCAGTAAAACACTGCATCACTTTTCCTTTTGAGGCTAATGAACTTGTTTAATTTCAATTGAAATGTTATGGTTGTAATGTTGCAATAAAATACTGCAAGTTGTATTTTTGCTTAAAAATAACGAATATGAAAAAAAATAGTGTTTACGTCCTTTTCCGCAACCCACGATTGGATCGAAGTTTTGTTTTTTGCGCCTACGCATCTTTTTCTCCCCACATTTCTTTTCCAGTAACTTTCGGTTCCATAGACGGACATCGGAACTTGCAAATATCAGAATAGGCCGCGCGCGAAGTCCTAAGCGCTCTTGCTTATTCCATGTGACACGGATGAGAGCGAGAGGGTAGTGCAGTTGTTCACCTTGGAGAGAGACTGCGCTAGGCATCGTCTTTGTCATCTGTTACAACCGCTTGTACTTTGAATGTCCGAAATTCCTTTCGGAAACGAAAAAAAAAGTTTGTCGACGAAACGTTTTAGGGTGGTGCTGTCGACGAAACGATTTTCGACGAAACGTCACAGTGTCGACGAAACGTGTGTCCATGAAACGTGTGTCCACGAAAAGTTGTCCACGAAACGTAATTCCACGAAACGAGTTTCGACGAAATGATAGAGACCCACAGAGACACGGCAGCTTCGGCGTGCCAAGGAAGCTTTGCAAACGCCGCCAGACCCTTGCTTTCGACGAGTTGTGCTTTTCCCTGCGACACTGCGCTTTCGTAAAATTTGCCACGTGTTCAGAACGGCAAGTCTTAACAATACACAGAGTCTTAAAAAACTTCTTCGGTGAATGACGACGAAAGAGTAGAAAACGCGTTTACAGCACGCTGGAAAACCGCAGCAAAACGCCGGCAAAACCGCAAATCGTCTCCCAGCGAGGTTGCGTCCGGTGGCTTCACTTGCGGGAACGGAAAGCGCGATCCAGCAATTGTCATTGAGATCAGTGGGGCCCACGAGGAACGACAGTAGCGGAAGCACGCGGAACTGTGTCGACGTTTTCGACGTTATGGAAATCGCAGGAACTCCGTCCAAGGCAGGCAGGTTTTCCTGCTGGCTGCCTAGGTGCCTTCCGTGCTGAGTTCTGGCTCTGTTTTCCTGTGCCGAGTGCCAACCGGCGTTCAACGTGGTTCTGTGTTTCTGCGTGCCAGCAACATACCAGCAACATCGTGATGGCAGTGTTGTGCGTTGTGAACAGAAGACTGGAATTATCGCCGATGTGACCGTGTGTTTGCGTATCAGTGGTGTAACAACAAGATGAGATGACGTAAACTGTCGGGCATTGATGCTGCTGGTCGGGCCGTGATCGGAGGGGTGTCGCAGGTTGACATTCCGCTTTACATTAAAGAGTTTAAGACCACTTGAGGAATTAGGTGCAGTCGATCGACGTGCGGATTGTCATGTTGGAACGCTGGTCTGAACGGTAAGCTCCTATCGTACAGTGGCCAATGTGACTCGGTCCCCGAGAGCGATTGCGCTCTGGGGAAAAGGCTGAACAGTACGAAATTATGACGGAAAGTATGTATATTTACAGCGGAATTTTAGCATAAAAAACAGGTAAAATCGAAAGAAACAGGTAAAATCGAAAAAAATGCTATCCTTTATTTTGCTGTTTAAATATACTACGGTTCACCTGCCGCAAGTCACGGCTTTGACTGCGTTCAGATTAATCGAAAAGCGATTTCTCTGCCCGTGGAGCATCACTTCCAGCTTAGTGAATATCCGCTCTACAGAGATTAATTCAAGACGGCAATTGCAGCCGTGCGCGAACAACACAAATAAAAATAAAAAACACTACAATAGAAATACTGGCTACGAAGTGCCGTGCGGGGAAACAAACTCATGGCTTGGATCCGCATTGGAGCAGCTCGATTTATTGGCTTTCAAATAATTACGGCATGATCGAGCGTTTTCTTTTTAATAAGAGATTCATCCCTTGAGCCATTGAAAATACTCTCAGATGTATGACGTTGCTGAAAAAAATCATCATGCTGGGAATATTTATTATTGCTTAGGGAGTCACCGAGAAATTCCGTACGTTCAAAACGACCAGTATAAAAGACGGAAGCGCAGAGCTCCGTAGTAGTGATTGGGTTAGTGTGCTGTTGTTGGCTGTTATATTGGTGTTCGTATGTGCTATGCATGTGTGATGCGCTTGATGTGTGTTCAGCTGATGCTAGTAATATGTCTATATCTGTGTGTATAATATGGTATGGTGCGATATGGTAGGGTGAAAAAAAAGTTTTTTTGTAAAACATGAATTTGGGGGTACCTAGCGCCACCTAGCCTAGCTACTTGCGACTACTCTGCTTGACCCTGCCATCTGGTGGCAAGCGATTTAACCTCCTTTTACGCTACGCGGCTACGCCATAATTTTGTGTTACCGTGCTGAAATGAGCCAAGAGCCTGCTTCGGATTTGCTTTCTTTGAGAGCGGCTTTTGGTTTTGTGTGCGAATGGTTTACCACTCCTCCGTGATGTGCGGTTTACGCAACGGTTGACGAAGGAATTGTGGCTCGAGGAATAGCAAAGGTAGGACAAAAAGTGCGCGAACTGGGTGCCGGTTGTCTCCGTTTAACATCGCAGTGCTGACGATGAGAAGACTGAGTGACTGCATGCTTTCGAAACGTAAGTTTCTTTACCTGCAGGGGGAAGCCGGCTTCGGGAATAAATATAGTTCGCGGAAAGCTCGTGTTACGTTTTTGTTTGCTGCTCCTCTCGCTCCGTACAGTAGACTTAGTGTTCTCGTTAAGCCTTATTGAGCTCGATTTGCTCGATTCGTGGCCGCCATAATGAGATGCAGGCGACGGAAGAACTTTTGCTCCCCTGCTTTAAGGACGAAAGTTTCTCCATTTCTGAAGGAACATATGTGTCAAGAGCGTTCCTCCCTTTAGGGAGGACTATACTGACCCTTTTTTCTAAGAGTGCGGGATATCGCCGACTGCTGCGATTGGTCAGTGGTGCCGGGTCGGCCAATCACATCAGGCGGCAATTCCCGGTTCCTTTGTCCCGCTTGTTCCCGGCGTGTAGATTAGGGCCACTGGTTAGAGAATTTCTAGAGCAACTGCTTTCCCATGTCTAAATTATATTAGTAGTCAATGTAAAACACCAGCTTGCAACGTCACCTAAAACGCACAAAGAAATAGATAAGCGCACGTTCGGGAATGTAATAAATTATATCAGTTCTAAACATTTTCGGTCGTAGCCCAGAAAATAAAAAAGGCGTGGAAATTACATTAAAGGGACGAAACAGACTATGTTAAACGGTTTCGGGAAAAATAATAAGACAAGATATGAGTTTGTATAGTTCTTCTTGTCCTTCAAGTTTTCAGAATTTTATTACAAATAATTTTTACCAACTGGATAGTAAAATATATTGACATTAAATTGATGCCTAAAAATATGACTTCTACACTTACAATATACGGCACGTTGATTCATACATCAAGCTTTATATGTTAAAAAAAACTACGTTAAACATGGTTTCTGTTTTTGCATTGGGCTTCCTAAAGGGCAGTCAAAAGTCCTCGAAAATAAACTGACTTCCATCAAAGGCTTATTGCACATTTTTCGCCCTAGAACTTCACCGCACTGACCGAAACACCACACCATAAATAATAACTGTAAGTCACTCACATAAGCAAAATTATCTATCATAACATCCGGAATCTTTTCTGACGAGTTGAACGACACTAATAAGGCCTGCAGCGACAGCACCCTGGTAAGCAACTCGGTCTCAATGGCATCCAGATCTTCGAGAGATGTATTTCTTCCCAGAACACACTTGGCTTGCTTTTGTATTTCCGACCACATATCTTGGTTCCACACATTCTTGCTCTCCAACAATATTTCTCCCAGTGCCAATGATATTACTGATCCCAGATACCCAAGCATCAGACCTAGGGGCGCATCAAGTTCATTGCGGGATAACGATGATGCGACCTGTGGATAAAGCCTGAAATCCGACTCCTTGTGGACGACCTCATAAGAGGACTTCATTTTTGACAGTTGGAGTGGAATTGACGTGACGTCGGTTCTGTTCGCTCGAAGAAATCCACGATTCGCGGATTTCCAGTTTTGCACAAAGCTTGTAGTCATATCGTCGTATAATTTAAAAGCATTCTCCACAAAATGGGGATCCGACTTTGCGATAAAATCCAGGACTCTACCGGTGCCTTCGACGTACGTCGGTGCGTTAAACTTAGATTTAAACCGTCCATTGTCCGATATAATCTTGTCGTAGGCCATTCGTATAGTTTTGAGCAATGGGAGTGAGGCGTTTCGTGAACTGGCATTGAGCGATTCAGTGACAAACGTTGAGATTAAAGCATTGCCCATTAGCACTTCCGAGATACTAAAGCAGAACTGTGATCTGTGCTCTGCAGCAATTTTATGATCACCATAAAGGAACTTTAGGAAAGAACCGTCCACAAAGTATGATCCCAACAGCACTACGTACCAGCCGAAGAATAAGACTCCCTCCGGAGTTTGAAACGGAGAGCGGGGTCGAAGATTGTGAGAAAGAACTTTGTATTTGTAATGACTATTTTCGACGCCATTTCACTATAATAAGCCAGTATCATTTTTTCCCAATCATAAGGTGCGAGAATGGTTATGTTGTAGGAGTTCCACCAAGTAACGTCAAGGTTGGTAATCTCTTTTTCCAAAAAGGGTTTCAATCGTTTCCCAATGAGATCGAACTCTTGGAAAGTAATCGCAGATGTGAGGTTACCGGAAAACTGATCCCGCAGCCTGTTGAATAGATGCTCGAACTGGCTGGCCTTTAACAAATTCCAAATCGCCATGATCTCGGTGAAGTAAGGAGAGGGACTTATTGTCAAAAAGCAAGTCACCGTCCTCAACCTTGTGAGCGTCAATGAAAATGAGTGTTCCGAAATACCATGTTGTACTGATGTAGAACGTGACATTGAGGAGATCTATGTAATCTCGAGGCAAGTTTTGCCATGGGAGTCCTACTTCAGCTAGCATTTCCTTCAGCGACTCCATCTCGCTCTTGTTATATGTGACGACAGTTTCGCAGGTGTGGTAGAAGAGTGCAGCCTTCTGAATTCCCGTCTGCGCCCCGCCTGTCCACGTGACATTTCGAATGCTCTTGATCACGTCCTCCTGGAACAGGCGATGATGTTCTACTTGCACAGTGTGCTGTAAAATACAAGAGAGAAGAATTAGAGCAGGGGTCGGTAACCCGCGGCCCGCAAGGCAATAATATTTGGCATGCGCAAGCTACCAGATAAGCCTCCTCCCCTCTAACCCCCACCACAAACACCCACACTCCAGGACAAATGGCGCCATACTTATAATTTGTCGCGAATGTGGTGTATCGGAACCTGTTCATTCTGAACTGGCACGCCTCGAGATTAGTCACGTTATTCACGTTCATTGTTCTATCATTGTGTAACTGTTTTATATCAAGGTGATGCATTTGGAATTAATAATTAAGATACGTCATATTTTGTACAAATTTAGTTCGATATCACGAATTGTACCATCGTTCTTCCAACAGTTTTGTCGCATACCGTGGCATACTATGGGAATATTCAGTACTACACAAGAAAGGCAAGAGGCTTGTTGTTTTGTAGATTCGTAAAAACATCTTGCCGAATTTTTTTATCCTGATTAGCTGGACTTCGCGTTGTTGGCTGATATCCGACATTACTCTAATGAACGGAACTCAAGATTACAAAAAAAAATATTAGAAACTTGTGGTGGTATTCCTTTAGGCAGTAACGTTTTCGAGCTGACTATCTAGGTTTTCCAACATTAAAGATCTATATAAACAAAGAATTTTTAACAAAATTTTGTTGAGAAGGATTTTGTAGTGAAACGGGCACACCGTTTTGTTAAGGAAGTATTCGTGTGGTAGTACTCGGTCTGAACAGGGTCGGGTTGGGAATCCTTGATTTTGCGAAATACTCAAACGACATCTGCATTTTCTACAAATTTGCTCAAGACAGACCCCGATCACGTTTAGGAGGCTTAGGAGATCATATTCGCTGATCAGCTGATCAAAAAAAAAAACACCTAATAATTTGTGAGATGTATTTCCAGTGAACGGCTTTGCAAAGTTTTACTCTGGCATTCCCAAATCAAGGTTTTGTGATCTCGAAAACTCGCAGCAGCTTTGATAGCACGGTCCTTATATAAGGTATATCGGCGAACAATTTTTTTAATATGCACTCTGTAAAGTCAAACATGTGTTATCCACTGACCAACGAGCTAGGAACCTCCAAAAGTTATACAGCTTTTAGACAGCAGCTTTAATGCGAATGCTTGCATCTCGTCAAGCAATACTGAATACCAAAACGTCCACTAAGAGGCGGTTCGAGCAATCTTAGATTACGTCTGCCTAAATCACGCAAACATTTTTTAATGCGAATAGCATTCTTTGGATACTTCACGCACTTTTCGTCTATGTATCTATCTATCTATCTGGCTATCTAACCTCTTACGCCGCAGGTCGATAAATAAATAAAAAAGACCGGCGCCGGCTGGGATTCGAACCGTTGACCCTTTGATCAGCAGGCAGACGCGCTAACCACAGAGCTATGAAGGCAGTCATTCAACGCACTCTAAACGGTTGTTTATATCTTTACCATAGGACGCGCTTTACAGCGCTGTCACAACTACCGGTGCGCGCGCGTTCCATGCACGAGGGCTCATTCCGCTCTCGTGAGGCTGAGCACGGCCGCTAGCTCACCCTCTCCCGCGCTCGGGAGAGGGTGATGTAGCGGCCGTGCTCAGCCTCACGAGGCGGAATGAGCCCTCGTGCATGGAACGCGCGCGCACCGGTAGCTGTGACAGCGCTATAGCGCGTCTATGGTAAAGATATAAACAACCGTTTAAATACCGTTGGTTGAGACTAGCTGAGACGCCAGAAAGTCTGGTCGGTACCATTTTGAGTGTTTGTGCGTATGGCGCGTGCTTTGCTCGCCTTCCTAAGTGACACAAACGCACGTGCTGGGCTGCGGAGATCGTGCGCAGGGCTGTGAAAGTGTCAGCAAATTTAGAATCGCCTCAAGAGTGGGCTGGCGTATCTAGAGTGTGCCGGCCACCTGACGAACGCGCATAACTCCGCACCGTTTGATGCTATTCGCATTAACGTAGATAATCATTCCCAAAGGATGGGTTCTGCTGATTTTGTATATTAGAAAGGCCAGATACAGGGACACAGTATGGATTGCCCACAACTTAAATACTATTTTACAAAAAACCAACACGACATTTTCATCATGTCCAATCTTGTTCTAAAAAAATTCCGAGGACACATAAGCACTTATGAGTTGTGAATGCGGAAGCATCCCTGGTTCGCTGGTGACCGCTGCGCTGCTGGGTGAGGCAGCGGCGGGAGTGCGAAGCTCGGTACGGCGCGTGCTGAAATCACTTTCCTTTCATCATGATCCTTACCCTAACTGCAGGTACCTGTTGACGACGTCAGGCCTCATAGCGTAACGTTAGGCCTAACGCTAGGCCTAATGTTTGGCCTAACGTCAGGCCAACGAATAGCCGCGTCCCACCCTCCCGCTGTGCCGCCATCCGTTCGACTGGCTCCTTTGCAACGATGACGCCGTCGCTTTGGAGCCACGTGGCGTGTTGCAGCCAATGGAAATTTAGGTCCCGTTTCGCTCAGGAAAATTTAGCGGCCGTTTATCACTGCTATAGACAACGATAACGCGGCTTCACTCAGATAACGAAGATCGTTCCATGAGCAATTTAATGCTTTCACATTAATAAAAATTCATTATCAATCAAGGCCTAAGAAGGTTCGCTGACACCTCTTGGTCTGATTTACATACACTTCGCGAATTTCTCTGCTTGTTTTTTTCGCTTTGTCGAAAAAGTGGAGTGCTACAACACACCGGTTGCCGTGGACGGCTAATTGCCTTGAGAGTGCCATTTATGCAGGTTACTTTAAGCTTGAGGCAACTTTGAATTTATTTTGCAAAACCCCCTCTCCCTCCGGTCTATCATCCGGCTGGCTTCGTTCCCAATTCGCGGCGATTCGGCCAGCTGCGGCCAAAAGTTTGCTTACACCTGAATTAAAGCGATAAACTACAGAATGAAATCTGAAGCTGTGGCGAATATGCGACTATCGTTAAAATTGCATTTTGTTTTACATGTAAACGGTAAAAAGAGCTACGACATGCATTAGTGGAAATCAAGTGTCAGAGCCCAATTTGTGTTTTGTTAATGCATGATTGGGACTTTCTAGCTCTAGTACGGCCTTTTGGGAGCTTGGGCGAAAGTGAGTTATGAACTTTAATGTCGTAATAACGCATTCGCTAAAATATATTTGAATCTCTCCTTTTATTACGCTGTTCAGAAAAGAAAAACT
Organism: Ixodes ricinus; assembly: GCA_037355805.1. NCBI lineage: Eukaryota > Metazoa > Arthropoda > Arachnida > Ixodida > Ixodidae > Ixodes > Ixodes ricinus. The sequence continues at coordinate 29,835 of JAZHYW010030570.1, read as the reverse complement.
TCTTTTGTAGATTCATAGATACCATAAATATTATATTCGAACACGGCATGAATGCCGCGATTCATTGTTGGGAATGCCATCAAAGCTAAATGTTCTTTTTTTCAGTGTGCGCAGCAAAGTTCCTTGTAGGAGTGACGCTACACATAATAATTGAATGGCTTCGGAACGGTTCCACAAAATCATGAACGCGGCCTCAGTCGGCATCGCCCTTAGCAAAGCACACTTATCCTGCTACGTTGGACAAAACCGCGTTTAAGACATCCAAGAAAAACAACGAGCGTCATCTCTCCTGCTCATTTACGGATCATTCCTTTTCCAAAACACATCCTGCGTTCTAAAACTGACGCTTCGATTTTGTTTTTTTAAGATCAACAGGCCACGTGTGCAGGTACGGGTGCTTTTTTGAAGCTGATGATGCGTGAAGCGCGTATTGTGGACGACAGTCCCTAAAATTACGAGAGGTAAAAAGGGTAAGCAGGGAGCAATTTGCCCGCAATCAAAACTAGAAGCGGTACAGCTTCTGATTCGACATTGAGACCGGCCAGCTAAGCCTGGGTGCCAGACTCCCACACGCTCAACTTGGGGCGTGCGTCTGGCGGAGGCGCCAAATCTGTAGATACTCACGCATCATATAATCAGCGATATGCCAGCGCGTCGATGCGCGGCAGTCGCTTAAATTTCAGTTAAATGACGCGATATTTCAAGAGCGCCTGACGAACTGAGAGCAAGCTACAGAAAGAGAACAGAATATGATTGGCTTCGGCCTTTATATCAAAACTTCCAATGCGTGAGTGCAGTATTGCAAAAGCGGTCGTTGCTTTGATATATCGTGTCACGACGTCGCGTATCCTGCGACATCACGAGACATGGTCGCGTGACGTCAGAGTTACATTTTGGTGTTACGATGAGCTGACGTGACGTTACGCGCCAGGTGACGTCAGGTAACGTTACTCGACCCCACCCAACGTTACAGATCAAATGGCGCTGCTGACCGTTTGCTGCCGACATGCCCAGCCATAAAGTATACGTGGCAAGCACGAATGCACGAACGCACACTTCTTTAAAGGACAGCGTTACAAGGTACATTCCACGCTTTTGATAGGTATTGCATCTGCATCATGAACCTCAGTCACATTCTAACAGCCAACATGAAAATTTATCTGTCGCCGCATGAAGGTGTAGCAGTTCAGGCATCGGTATGTACCGCAACGCTACCTGCCTCGACAAAGCCTGCGCCCGATTGCCACAAAACCGGCCGCCGAAAGAGAAAAAGCAGAAGCGACGGTGGCTAACGGATGAAGCGAAGCAACCACGCGATCGGACGTGCCGCTGCGGCGAGACGCACAAACCGCGCATTCAGGATTTTTTTCCTTGTTGGCGAAGTGTGTTTGCAAGTCCTGACCGCTGCGGAGCTCTGCACTAACGTCCAGGAACACCCGACAAATGGCTCTTTTTCGACGCTCTGCGCTACGAGAACCTTGCGTTCCGCAATCTGCGACCCGAGGCACTCTTGGCTCCGGCCGTCAGGCTACCGCGCATTTGTGAGTATAGAAGAGGCTATGCTTGCGCCTGAAAATTATCTTGTTACCGCAGCGTTCTTGATAATCCGTCCGCCACGTGACGTGTTCGTAAAAGTCGTCGCACGGACGCTTACTCCTGAAACACTTGCCCGCAGCCAGTGACTGTAACGCGAGGCAGCCGGGGAGCGGCACCACCGGCGTGCCTTCTCTGCCGACCTCCGTGGCCGATCCGAACAGGAAGACCAGCAGCTGGCAGTCCAGCACGACCAGCGTGACGAGAACCAGACAGTGCGGAGGCCGAGCGCCCAGCACCAGGGGTGTTGGACTCTCTGACGCCCTCTGCCGCCTGACAGCCTTGGTAAACAAGTTCTCGCTTGCACTCCGTCAGCCTCTCCTGGACGGTATAAAGGAAGACGGAACCAATTCTCATCGGTTTTTACAGCAGAACGCAATAACGCTTTTCAAATCATGTTTCTTTTTTCTTAAGCGCGTGTGTATCACTGCTAAACATCGGAAGCTCAGTAAGCAGAGAGTTAGTAAGTGCTAGCTTCACTTCAGTATAATATAAAATGCGACCAAACAAATTTTATGACTCTCACCTAACATCATAGATCGCCTGGCAAGCAGCAAGCGAAAGACGTTGACAAATCTTCGAAACAAAAATTAGAACCCAGTTCGCAGGAGTGAATAGAGGTAGACTTCGACGGAAGGGTGTGCTCTCTCTCTCCGCACTCCGTACCCTCCCCTCCTCCTCCTCCTCCCCTGAGCCTCCAGCTCCTCCCTCCGCTTGAATTTGTTCATAGGTAACGTGACACGGAGTCGCTGGGACCCTTATTTTCCCAGCTAAATTTAGTTGAGAGACCGAAACAGAGTCGAAGCTAATGTCACGTTCAATTTCCCCACTAAATTTCAGTGGGAACCCGTGACGTCCCACAACGCAGCGCACGCGTTTACCCGGACGGCGTTGCCAACGTGCGACTTGCAGCTCCAGCACAGAGCATGTAGCTCTTCAGAGCTGCGCTCTAAAACACCGTCCAATTTTCCGTACGCGAAAACAGTTGGATGAAGGGTTGCACTGGCAGTTTGAGATGTCTAACCAAAAAAGCGAAAAACTAGCATCGTCCGTCATCTTTGAAACCAGAGTTCAGCTCATTTCGATCAAGTAACTTACGCTGTTGCTTATCAATAAAATGCTCATCGCAGTATTTTCTTCATGTTCGTATATAACAGGCAATTCAATATCTTGATTGTGCGAGACTAAAAGTAGGCAACTCCCTGACATTATTATGCATTTATATTATTTTTACTTTCATCGCATTATTGCTTACTTCATCGCTGTCTTTTTCTGTCTATAGCATTAATTAACGTTAGTGCTTAGAGACGCTCCTGTCCTGTATAACTATTTAGGTTTCTCTCCTCCACTCTATCCCAATCATAATGTGCAATAAAGTGGATTTCCTTTTACCGTTTTAAGATTTATCATGACCCACCTGCTTTAGAAAGTCTATGGAAAACATGGAGTGTACTCGAGTGCTGATCAAATAAACCCAGGAATGACTTGAGGTTTGCCGCAAATTCTTCCCCTAAGAACCCATTTTTTGAGACCTGCCATTGTTTGTTGAAAATTACTAATTCTCCAAACGAGTCATTTTCCGTGGGCTCGACATTTCTGCGGTTTGGGTCAAAGCTGAAGTTTTAGAATAATTCGCCGGTTCTAATTTTGTGACGCGATGGGATCTTAAGATCGACTCAATGTGTTTACATTTACCGGAATTGTTTGCCACGACCTATTTTCTCGCGGTTACAGGCGATTCGCGAAACTCACTGAAGGAGGAGGGACCTCGCGGCGTCAAATCGTTTACAGTATGTTATCGTACTTCGCACACGACAGCGGAAAAGCTGACGGCGTTTCGTCTGTCGACAAAAAGAGCTGCAGTAAAGAGAGCGCTCACATAGGATGAGATGTGGGGAATAATAAGGCGAAGAACGAAGAGAAGACGACGTCACGGGGCGGAAGCCAATGCGCGCGCGGATGCTGGGGCGAGTCTGAGGTTACGCAAGGAGTGCGGAGCGTGTATGTGCTTTTGGTATGTTGACCGCAAAAATTGAAGCAATATTCGGTGGTGGATCCTAGAAGGACTGCGTTAGCATGACCCTTGGAGGAAACTCCCTACACGTGCCCCTTGCGAACCGCTAATACTGACCCCATAGCGTATCCAAGAAGGCAGCATAGTAGAGCAAGAAGAAATGAAAGCCAAAGCAGAAATGTGGCGAAAGGGTCGCGACGTTGGCGGCTTCTCAAGGGGAACGTCTCCGGCGTTTTCCAAGGGTCACTGTCCAACCATTGCCTAATGATGGCAACAGGATCTTCCGATATATTATTTCTTTTGCAAAGATTGCAGGCTGTTTTGTACGAGCAACCTTACACCGGTGCCTCAAAATTTATGATGTTTTAGCATTGGATGTTCACCTAGAAGCTAGCTGTTAGTCAGCCGAAATGTTGTTGGCAATATGAGTGTCCTATGACGCTAGAAATGCATTTACAAATGTTTAAAAATTATGCATCCGGATTATCCTTCTCTTGAGATTCCGAACAAAACAAATAATTATTAACTATAAGCGAGTTTGCCCTCACAAGTGATCCAGTTAGTAAATCATAATATGGCGATTGATGACCACTTAAAGGAGTAACTGCAAAGAAAAAAAGGTGTTTTTTAAACAGCCTAATTGGGACAAACATGTCACAAAACAAATCTTCTGAAAAAGCAAATTTTTTCTTAATGTTGCATACTGAACGTAATTTGAGTCGGAGTCCCAACCTCTTGCATTTGGAAACTCCCGCTCTTCGACGCCCGCGGGTAAGCTAATTACATCCTCCGGCGACGTACTTAGAGACTCTGTGACGTGTAATAGGAACTTTGTGGCCCTTTGCCGATTCAAAACAGATTGAAATAACCGCAAACTAAAATCAGTCCTGCACAATAAATATTGCTGTAAAAGTGCCTTTGGCGGAAAAATTGTTTGTATGCTTGTCCTAAATTAGTATTTAAATACTTTTCTTTGCAGTTACCTTTTAAGATGGAACTATTTTGATATAATCTAGAAAGACACTGGTAATAGTGCTAGACAGATTAGTATCGTGTATAACCAGAAATGAGTGTAGGACTCTTACCACATTTAAGAGGGCCGCTTTCTACACCAATCGTGATGTCCACCATTTCATTCCTCTTGTGCCTATGACCGTGTGAAGCGTGTTTTGTTTTGATGTTTGCAGCCTTTCCCTCACTCGCTCCATTTCCAGGGAAAAGTCTGAGGAAAACATTGTTAATTCTGTCAAAACAGCCTTGTAACGACTCTTGCGAGTTTAAGAGGCTACTTTAATGTCGAGACAGCGATAGTAAATGTTGTATCACCCACAAATTGCTATACGCGGTTTACATATGGCGTCTGAGTCAGACGCTGTATTGATGTTGTGTCACCCGCAAATTCCTACACCCGGTTGGCTTATGGCGTCCGAGTCAAACTACTGGATGTTACACTCAAGCGCAATAATGAATTGCGCCAATAAAAAAATATATTTCAGCCACCAGCCAAAGAGTGCAAAGACAGGGCACGTTGACCCCAATGAATATATAAAATTGGGCTACTGCAAATATGATTATGCTTTTGTTACGCTGCACAACCACCAAGTGTTTCAATGGCATCAAGATATAGTTTGTTCGCGCTCATCTCTCCGTTTTTTCTTTTTTCTTTTTCAATGCGGCGAAACTTTCTTTTACCCGAAGACATGCCTTACGACACAAACGGCACAGAAGGATTTTTCAACGAGCCGTTCAAATCAAACAAAATGGATGGAGAAGTCATCAGCTGGACATGCCAATAATTACCGCGCGAGAGAAACTTGCCCCTCTACAGCCCGGATTTCAAGCATGTCCCGTATTTCAATGTTACAATGCTTCTCCTCCTTCATTCCGTTGCTTTTCGTTACGTCATCTCCGCGCGCCTAATGCAAACGAAAAATGACTAGAAGCAGAGATGTGGGTGACCAGCAGAGCGTCTGAAGACGGCAATGTGGAAGGCGGCGCTAGGCATACCATGAATCGGGTCAAAAGCGTGCTGCATATCTAACTGCTCATGCCACATTTGTCGGCTCTGAGTTCTTTCCGCAATAGTATCTTGCGGTGGAGCTCCAGGTGACTTGGGCATTGCCAGAAATCGATACCAGATGATATCGGTTCCCGGCTGGGGTTCCCAGCCTGTGTGTTGACAAACCGTTCCGCCTGGCGATCCGTTATCCCAGTTCCGCATCGATCAGTTGTCCCTTAGCTGTCTCCCAGTCTTCAAAGGTTGAAACTGGCCCGGGCACGGCGTCGCCGGTCTTAGTTGAAGATTCTGATCCTTAACCCTGCGTTTCTTCCCAAAAGATTGAGAGCTTCTTTATCTACCTGTCTTGAACGACGTTGTCAGCTGCCAGTAGTGGATTCCGCAATCTCCGTTCTATCGACAACTCTGCTGGACTTAGTGGCCGTTGCACAGCGTTGCTAAGCAGTGACTTGTAACGCAACATGTGTCCATGATCTTTAAGTTACGTTTGGCGATGCCAGCGGCAACGTCCACGAAGATACTTCGAGGACATTGGGGACTGGATCTTGGGCTCCACAACTAATTTCAGCAAACTTCTGAACTCCGATCGTTGTGGTTTTCGGAATGCTGGGCAGTTATCGCTGAAGACTACATCCGTGTTCAGAGGTGTTGCGAAGGGCCATGCCTCCGCTGAGTTTTTGATGTCGTCACCCTGCAAACTGCTGAGGGTGCGATTTTCAAAGGAAGCCTTGGAAAGTGGTCAGTGACGAAGACCTGAGTCTTTTTCCATGCAAGTGAAGAAGATTCATTGAGAATTTTGCCGAGGTCTATCTGGAAAACTTTGACGGAGGCAGCGTGTTGTGCACCTGTTATGCGTTTGTTCAGATGCATTGTGTGCATAGCTGCGCACCGCATCTTCCACCTGACGGGAAAAGTCCTGGTATTACTACGGACTGTCGGACACATTGCCCTATAGATGGTAATTCCCTGGTTTACTTCGTAAACTATTTGTGTAGGATGTCACGGCGCAGTGACTGAGGAATATTAAAGATCCGTTCATAGAGGAGACCGTCTTGCAAAGCGATGTAACTGAACCTATAGGGCCAGTAATTCCTAGAGTGAGAGGTTTGAATACCATTCCGAGTTGGCCAGCCATATTCACAGGTATACAGTATTTAGCCAGTGTCCTGCGTGGCAGGCCGCACCACCTTTTCTCCGGATTGCGTGTAGCCTATGAGCTTTGCTGCCGGCGAGCACGCTGTAAGTCCTCTGACATAGAGTGCCATGTTGCTCATGATTAGAGGCTTCCGCGAGAAGATCAGGTTGTTCAGGAGTTTCGGGGATGTGTCTCATGTCATGAGAATCGCATCATCACCTTTAAAAAAGTCAAGATACCGTTGTTTTGTAGAAACAAAACAAGCTGCGAGAAGTTCGTATTTTGTTTCAATCATAACATGAAGTCCGGCTACTGTACTGGAGTCTTTGCATCCCACTCGACCTGACCTTTTGCTCCTACACTTATCCCCCTCATTTCGGTTTCAGCAGAGTCGGGGCGCAAGCCATAGTCAGTACGTTCCGTCTTGTTGTCAGCGATACCGCTCTAATACCCATACGATGGCATCAGCCAAGATGATGGTGCTCTTCCCTGGTTCATAAGGTATTAGCACTGGGCGTCTTGTTAACCTTTCTTTAATTTCATCGAAACTTTTTGTTGCTTGCCTGTCAGATCAGTCGTTTTTCGTGCTACCATTAGTAGACAGTATAGCGGTAGGCAGTTTCTGACATACCTGGAACAAACTGTAAATGTTACCATTTAACCATTTCCACAATTTCATGTCAACAATTGCTCCGATCTTGTTGTTGGGGCCCGAACGGATTACCTTCCTGGTGAAATTGGCGTTTTCCGAGAACTTTACTTATTGAACCAATTTCGATTTTCTGTGTTCAAAATTCATTCCCTTTGCTTGGAGTCATTGGAGAGTATTGCAAGCCTCTGATGCTCTCTAAGAGTGCTTCCGTAGATGAGGATGTCGTCCATGTTCAGAGGACTCATTGTAGACCACGAGAAACTGGTCTTTTTCTGGAAAAGCTCGGTTTTGATGTGATGCGATAGGGCAACCTCCGGAATTTGAACCTTACAAAAGTGTTATGAAGATCGTTAGATGTTGAGACACTTGGAGCTAGTTCAAACTGCAAAATCTTCTGTTTGCATCAAACCCAAAAGCTTTATCAGAAATGGCTTTCCAGGCTGGTGGTTTTACATATACAATGTAAGGCGAAAGATAAAACAGGAAGGGGAACAAAGATATAGAAAAGCTACTCACAGCTGGATAGTTACTCCTTAAAATAAATGAATAAACTTGGTAGTTCCCACTCCCGCGAGTTGCAATGCAATGTTCTCAATTGGCAAAGGGCCAATAACTTTCTCTTCACGGCCTTGACCCTTTCGTCAAATCTACACAAATGCACACTTCTCCATTGGGTTTTGCGACTGGAAACATCCAGGATCACCACTTTGTTCGTTTTTCCACGGGTTATATTACTTGCATCTTGACCATTTTCTGGAGCTTCTGCTTGCGTCTTGCCTACCAAGAAAAATGCAGGTGCTGACCGCATTTGCTCGGTCATCTCACGGAGGACCATCGAGATTCTGCCTGCTAAGTGATGGACGCTTCACCGCTTGACAGGGACGCCCCGACAGTGAAACTGCTGCCGGCGATCGTACCATGGACTGGATACTTCTGTGCAACTACGTTTCGTCGGCGATCTTCACAAATCGTCAACGGCATCGACGGATGGATCAACGACGCTGGATCGTATAAAGGCGATTCCCCGGGAACGTGCGCTTCCACGTGGGCACTGGTGGCTGTGCAAGGATGACGGCCCACAAACCCGTTCCTGGTTTTCACTGTAGGTGCTGACCGCGATTTTCGCTGTGGTCATCTCTGCGAGAGGACCATCGAGATTCTGCCTTTCTTGTGATGGACGCTTTACCGTGATTAGACGCCTTCACGACAGTGAAATCAAGCTGCCGACGTCGTGCCATGGACTGAATACTTCTGTGCAACCACGTCTCGTCGGCGATCTTCACAAATCGTCAACGGCATCGACGGATGCATCAACGACGCTGGATCTGTATAAAGGCGATTCCCCTGGAACGTACGCTTCGTGGGCACGGTGGCTGTGCGGGCGATGACGCTCGAGACCTGTTCCTGCTTTTCATGGCAGGTAGAGAGGGCCACATATTCAATTGAAGTAACGACGTTGCCAGGTCCTGCTGCCAGTGCCCACGGAGCCAACTTGTTGTTTTGTGCACTGTTTTCAAACTGTTGAAAAAGCTTCTTATGCTCTGCGCGGGGACGTTAAGAGAGCAACCCCGGCCCCATTGCCCTGGAGGATGGAATGATCAGGCTGAACGCAATGGCTGTGGCGAGCTTCACAGTGGAAATTAAAACAAACCCGGCAGACTACGTCAACTCACGTTAGACTAATATTGAAGCCAGCCTCAAAGAGCTGCCGAATGATGCAAAAAAAACTTGATGCTTGCGTCCTTGCGAAGTTGCAAGCTCTTGAAACCAGTCTCAAACGACCTCAAAATCAAGTATGACGACTTAGAAAACCGTAGTCGTAGGAACAACTCAACAATTTATGGAATTGAAGAATCTGGACGCAACCACACCTAGCACTCTTGGCGCAAGGGTTACAAAAGAAGTAATAGGAAGATCGTTTGCAGCAGCTACAACCTGTAACCTATCGAAAGAATTCACCGCATCGGTAAATTCTCGCCCTGGAAAAGCACCTGCCCCCGCCGTCGAAACATTAGATTTTCGAGACAAAGCGAAAATCCTACGAGACTGTCAGAAGCTTGAAGGATCCAGAATTCTCGATAAACGAAGACTCTTTCGAAAAACGTACAAGAAGTCAGAAAAAAGCTGCTGGATGCCGAACGAGCTCAAAACCACAACGTCCGGAGATAAGGTAACTCCATAGAGTAACATAGTAAACGAAAAGAGTGGTCACTCGAGCCGATTCGCGGCCCAGGAGCTAGGGACTACGACGACTGTTCACTGGCGCTGCAGTCACACACTTAATTTAGACATTTATCATATTTTCACCCTTGATAAATAACTCTACTCTATAACCTAACATTTTAAAATTAATAGCAACTCCAAATACTTTTAAAAACAATTTGAACAGCTGCGGCTTTGGCTGCAGCTCAGTGGATGGCTTTGGGGCCGTCGGCTCGGCGGGCGGTGGCTTTCCGGTCACGTCGCGCGGAAGGTCAGGTTGGGCTGCGCCTGAATGGCTCGTGCGGCTTCTCGTCATTCTTCCGTTGTTAGAAAGGTGAGTTGTTTTACTCACACCGTATTTTGCTTGCTTTTGGCTATAGTTGGACGCACGGGCTAAAGCGCGAGCTAATTGCTCTGGATGAAGCCTCGGCAGTTGCACGTGCGCGCGTGCGCTCGTGCAGCGAGAGCGCCAGTCAAGGCACTCAAGGCATACTCAGTTTCATGCCTCATGTGCGTCGCTGTCAATGCTGGTAACGCGAGTGCGTGGCTTTCGCGCAAGCAGCTTTGACCGCGTTGTACCTGGCGCCAGGTATGAAGCAGGGTACAGGTATCTTTCATGCGCGCTTTGTTTCGGGCGAGGCCATCCTAAGCAAAGCGCGCTCACGAGGAAAATACAAAGATATGGGGGGGGGGGAGGAGGGGAGGGGGTGGAGGGGAGGGGGAGGGGGGGGACAATACCGTAAAGGCTTTTCTTTTTCACCACTCTTTATTGTCGCTTCAACAGTTTTGGTTTCCAAATTGCTATGAAATGAAGGCACTAAATTCGCGTAATCTCAAATTGACTTTTGCTATTTTCGTTTCCCAGCTGATGCCGCCAGGATGTTTGGCTACGGCAGCTACTGTTTCGTAGCCTGTTGCGGAAACAATGGGAGAACGCGCAAGGAGCCAGGAACGAAGTTCTTCTGAGTTCCACGAGACGACAGGTTGTCCTTTGTTTTAACAACGTACTGGATGCATAGTTCTAATGAAAACCGGAGAGAAAGCTGAATGTTTAATCAAAACTCATTTCAAATCTTAAATGTGCTTTACTTCTGTTAGTACTAAATTTAGTTTTAAAACATTCTATTCCATGATAACCGGATTGTGGTGGACTTGCTTCCAGCTCTACAAGGCAGACTGAATTACAAATTCGTTGCTACGTGGTGAATTAACATGACATGCAAGGGAACCACAACTCTGTGTTCTTTTTTTATTGAGACTGCAAGATTTTTAATGTTTCTATAAATGAGCAAGGCACTAAAACTAGCTGATGCCCATCGTCCACACTAATATAAAACTACCGAACTCCTAAAAAAAAGTTACACTTTTTTATAGCATTGCACTACCTTTTAACCAGTCTGTAAAATAGTGCATGTGTGCAGTCAATAAATAACTACAACCTTCTGAAGCACTATTAGTTTGCTTATCACCTCCATGTGAAACCACAATATGCAAACCATTGTGGTCAAATATTTTATTTTGAACAAAGAAACAAAATAAAAAATTAACTTCACTAGATCTTGCAGGTCAAAGTCGTGGCTGAAGTATGCCAAAAGAGACGACCTTCTGCAAAACTCGTCCAGTGAGCTACATGCGAAGTATTTCGTCTGCAGCAGTCACTTCACAGCGCGTGACTTAATGGACCCTGGGCGAACAAAGCTAATGAAAACCGCTATGATTTCAGTTCGCCCATCGACATATTCAGATACTGAGAGAGGTAAAGATTTATTTAACTATCCATATACGAGAGATGCCATTTGTTGGGATTATTTGCAGCAAGTAGGTTGCACTCTACTGGTCTATTGTAATGACTGATTTTTTAGATAGTCATGTCGGTTTTTTCCTATTATGGTGATGTGGAATGTCTAAGTTCCCATTTTGATCTTTGTTAATACTCTCTTAGGTCACTCATCTTGGATGCAACTTCCTTTTATTTTGGACACTGTTCCTGCTTTACACATATGTGAAGCGTGAAGGAGATTGAGATCAGGGGTGTCTACCAACCTGGCAAGCCTGAAATTCTCAGGGAATTTCGGATCACCTGGAAAAATCAGGGAACTATCAGGAAAACTGTCAAAAGGTTGGTTATATCAGGGAAAGTGACCAATAAAAGTGAAACAGTGGTGCGGAACGAAGCCCGTCGATCAGGTGTCGCCACGGCTCTGCTGAATAACATTGCCCAAAACGTCATCCTTTGAAGGAAGGAACAGCCAGAAAATTTTATAGAAATATTCAAGGAAAACCTGGAAAAATCGTGGACTTTGGAAGAAGTCGTTTGGTAGACACCCTGTAAGATGTGCTTAATTAGGCAGTGCAGATTGCGTGCCAAGCCTTGGTGGAATCACTTGTGACGAGTAGGTCGCAGGTACACTGAGCCATCGGGCAACAGCCTGCTTTAGCAGTCTTTTGTCAGCCATTTCATGTGTGCTTTTTATGGTAGTGGTCATGTTAAACCTTACATGTTAAATGTACCATGTTAAACGTGACATGAACGTAAAACCTGTATTAGTCCGTCGGTTGGCTTTCAGTTCTTGTTATTTTGGTCATTATTGTTATTTAAATCAGCAGGAGCAAGGTATGTTTAACTGTGGAGTGCAGGCTGTGTTAAGGTTATTAAATGACTATGTCACAGACTAAGTAGGTCTATACTAGTGACAATCTCGTTTAGGCATTTACTTGTATGTTTCTTCTCATTGTGGTCATCGTGCATTTCAGAATTCTTCTGCTGAACTTTTTATTTGCGTACAAATTGCATTGGATCAACGAGCTTTGATACTGCATGGCCAGTTTTTTTAGTATTTGTTGCTGATGCTGCATACTGCTGCATATGTTATGTGTGTGTGTGCACCTTCCATGGAACTTGCTTAAGAACACAAAACAGGCTTTCAATTCAATTGCAGTTGTAACGTTGTAATTCCAGTTGTTTGATAAGATTTTCATGCATGCCATAATACGCTTGTCGTTTTTTTGTAGGATGTACTGTTTGTGAATCCTTGATACACGGTTCTTGTGTTTTGTAGTTTTTGTAATTATATACGAGTCACAAACTGTTCATCATATTTTTGTTGCGAAAATAAACTCTGTTGATTACTCCCTGGTGGTGGTCTTCTGGACAGCACAAACCTACATGGCTTTCCTGACTTGTAAAGTCAGTGTTTACTGTATATATTATCGTCCATTAGTTGTCCGCATTAGGAATCATACATACGTGTGAAGTAATTATAGCTCAAATTTGGCATGCCGGAATAGTAGGAAAAACATAACTCGCGGCAAACCAGATGGCGCAGGCTACCGCCGAATCACTGCGCCAAACTATATATCTATCCACCCGGTAAGTTTTTTTTTGTGACTCCATTCATTCAGTTGGGGACTACGACGGCCTCTGGGTGCGCTCCCTGCCAGCTAAATGGGCCGCTGGGGCATATGGAAGTGTCCGCTCTTTACCTTGTGTAGATTACTCTATGGTAACTCTGCGCTTCGACAAAGTGAAAATAAATGACCAAGTATGTACGCGTGGGATGAAAACAAAAACGACATCACTCCCTGCCTGGAAGCAGGTACGCACGAATGACTGCGTCCGAGGGCTGATGCTAAAAAGTCTGCCAACAAAAATACTAAACGTTAACGCCAGAAGCCTGTTGAACAAGTTGGAAAAGTTTGAGGCCATTACCATGACTCAGATCCAGATGTTATGATAGTGACGGAAACCCTGGCTTTCGTCGCATAATAGGAATAACGAGCTTGATAGTACCGAACTGCTTTGTAATATGAACAGATAGAGCAGTCACGCGGCGGAGGGTAGCTATCTTTTACAAAACGTGCTTTAAAGCCACGCCGATGCCGGACGTGACAAGCATTGAGTCATTATGGTGTAAACTCTGGTTTAAAGATTTTACCCTGTACGTTGGTGCTGCTTACAGGCCTCCCAACTGAATCTGCCAATTTCTTTGACATTCTGTATAAGTACATGCAATCGAACGTTCAGCCAAATGATAAAATAATACATGGCGGGAGATTTCAACATGCCTGAAATTGCTTGGCCCGAACCTCAAGACCCCTTAGCATGCCTTGGCGGAACAAATCCCATGTGCGATATTTGCTTTAGTTATGAGTTGACCCAGATTGTGTCAGACTTTACATGTACACAGGCTTCCTCGCAAAGTGTCCTTGACCTGATATTCGTGAGCGGCTATTTCTAAAAGAACTAGACGTGAACATCGTTGACTGAATATCTGACCATGACATCGTGGTAGCTCTCGCTCAGACTAGATACGGTTCCTAAAAATACCAGCAAGGTTATTCAAGTTTTAGACTTAAATCGGGCTGATGATGTAACCATCCTGGATTGTTTCGATTTTCACTTTGACCCTTTTATGAACTTTTCTTACGATCAGATAGTTCCACAAACGACCTTTGGAATTCCTTCAAGTCAATAATTTCCCCTTGTATGAATACCCATATTCCGACTAAAATTAAAAGAAACCGCTAAGCGGAAATCCTGGATAACGCGTAAAATTATACATATCAAGCGAAAAATTAACAGGCTCCAAAACAAACAAAGATTAGGAAAAGTGCAGGAAAGAAAGAACAAATCGCTAACTTAACTAAAGAATTGGGGAGCAAAATCAAGTGGGCTAAAAGTAAGTTTTAATATGAAACTCTTTATTCCTTCATCAGAACAGCACCAGATAAGTTTTGAGGTATCTAAATCGGCGCGAGAAAGTAATAAACGATACAGTAATCTTCAATGGCCAGGACAAGGCTAACAACTTCAATGACTATTTCCTTTCAGTCTTTACTGCGCGACAAGCGGCGTTCTGCCACCCTACATGAATAGCGACAATTACAAAATACCGTGTTCAACATAACAATATCTGAGGCCGGCGTACTCTGTCTCTCCTTAATCTTAACCCCCAAAAAAAGCGCCGGGCCAGATAACATTACAAACGCATTTCTGATAAGGTACGCAGAATGGATATCGAAATACTTATCACTAATATGTAGGAAATCGCTGCAAGAATCAAAAATTCCACCCGACTGGAAGCAAGCTAAAGTTATTCAAATTCATAAATCGGGCGGCGAGAGAGAGCATTTCTAAACTATAGGCCAATTTCACTTACATCAACATGTTGCAAATTATTGCAACATGTTATCCTAAAGCATATTACTGATTTCGTCGAAGAAAACAACGTTTTAGGTGTATGCCAGCACGGTTTTCGATCCGGATTGTCAACCGTCACTCAGTTAATTGAAAGCGTGCACGACTTTTCCTCGGTTATAAATCAGAAGAAGCCAAGTGGATGTCATCTTTCTAGACCTGTCAAAAGCGTTTGACAGAGTCTCCCACAATAAACTAATTTTCAAGTTAACGAAAATCCTAGCGGACGGACAAGTTGTAAATTGGATTAAGGACTACCTCTCTGGACGATCTCAATTCGTGCAAATTAACAGAAATAGCTCAGCTAATAAGGCCGTGTGTTCAGGAATACCTCAGGGTTCAGTACTTTCCCCTCTTCTCTTCCTGCTCTATATTAATGATATAACTGATAACATCGACATCAACGTTAGACTCTTTGCTGACGATTGTATAATATATTCTGAAATAACAAATTCTTCGGACCACTTAAAATTACAAAGCGCGCTAGACACGATCTCGGACTGGTGTAAAGAATGGCAGAGGCTTATTAACACCAGTGTGTCGAACCGAAAAAAATACGGGTTCGGTTACGGTTCAGGTTCAGGTAAATTAATTTTGTTCCGGTTCAGTTCCGGTTCGATTAATTCGATCCGCGAACCGGTTCGCGAACCGGTTCGGGGCGCTGAACCGGTTCGCGAACCGGTTCGGAAATTATAAATGACAAATTGCAACATCAAAATAAATTACAAATAAAACATCTGAAATCAGCACATACGAAACGGGATACATCGTCGAAACTAGTAGTGCATAACGTTTATAAAAGCCTGTAGCCAATGCAAGCGGCAAACAACGACTGTCTGATCACAGGGCTGTCTGTCACGGGCGCTAACTCCAGCGTCTGCTGAGCGTTGGTTTGAGCGCACGCGCCCGCTTGAGTCCCATGACTACGCTGGGCAGGCGACGGAAGCAACAGAAGCTCGGCAGATCCTTTGTCAAATTCGAAAGTGCGCGCAGCTTCGCTTCTCCGCGAGCGACTAGGGTTTGTATCCCTGTTTTTTTCCCCGCATTTATCGAGTTTCCGGTACGAAAAAATACGGCATGTAAATCTTGACACTTCATAGCTCGATATACTCTGACCGGTGGTTGGGGCAGCGAAGAACAGATATAATTCATGAATGCTCATTTCAACTGTAAATAAAATTTCTTTCTCTCCCTCAAACATTATCAAACTCCACAGCCTTTTCTTTTCTCATTCCGATGGAAGCAAGCTTCAAGAACTCTCGCGTTCTAGAAACGTGTTATGAAATGAGCACACAGCAGTATTTAGGATTTACGAGATTGTAAGAAAATAAAATCCCGTGACGCGATTTTTTTTTTTTGCACAGCCTTCCAATTTTCTTTTTTCCGTGCAAGCCGCGACCAGCGCAATACTGGTTCCTATGTCAAGATTCATGGATGTAGCGTTTGTCAAGATTCATGGATGCAGCGTTTATATTCCTAAGACTGAGTGGAGAAGAAAAATATGTAGGCGAGGTGTGTGTCAGTTGACGGCACTTAAAGAACAAATGGCATTGATAGCATATTCACTGTCAACAGCGCGTGGCCGAACCGTTTTGACATGAGCCGGTAACCGTTATTTTTTCCGGTTCAGTTCCGGTTCGGGTTCATCGCGATAACAATATAACGGTTCGGGTTCGGGTTCAGTTCCGGAAAAAACACCGGTTCGGTTCCGGTTTTCGGTTCGGTTCGGTTCCGGTTCGACACCCTGATTAACACAGACAAAATAGTAGCCATGTCCATAAGTAGGAAGAAAAACATATTCAATCATTCTTATAAGATCAACGGAAACACTATACAAAACGTTCATGAGTTCAAGTACCTGGGTGTCCTGTTCACAAGTGATCTGGACTGGGGCATGCACATAGACGCAGTGACCAAAAAGGCGCTAACGAAATTGTGGTGCATAAGAAGGCGACTAAAATACGCTTCCCGCGATACCAAACTGTTGGCCTACACGACACTTATTCGGCCCTTGCTTGAATATGCCAGCCCTGTTTGGTTCCCCTTCACAAAAACCAACATACAAAAATTGGACAAAGTGCAGAAGCTCGCTGTAAGGTTTATTACTAATAAGTTTGGCACGCGTGATTCAATATCTGAGCTGTGTAGAGTGCTCGGCGTGCAGCCATTAGAAAAAAGAGCTAAGCTGACGAGATTAAAGCTAATGTACCAAATAGCCAACAACTTGACTAAAATATAAAAATCTAAGTACCTTATTCCTCACGATAGAAGAGAAACCCGTTCAAACCATGGGAAATGATTCAGAGAGTTCCAACCTAAAGATAATTGTTTTAAATTTTCATTTTTTCCGCTAGCAGTCCAGGAATGGAACAGTTTGCCCGGACACGTTGTCCGCGCTAGCTCGCTAAAACAGTTCATGGATGATGTCGAAGCGCTCATGATGTGAAAATACAATGTCTCATCCACTCCGTTTGTTTCATATATTTTACCCTCTGTATAACTGTTTGTTCTGCACTATGGTTATGCGTCTGTGTTTTGTACCACCCTACTAAAATCCTCCGATGAGGACTAGTAGTATTCATAAATAAATAAATAAATAAATAAATAAAAATGAAAGCCGCTTACAACTCCCTGTAACGCCGAATTAGAGCGCAGCTATTGAGGAGGAGGAGGGGAAGGTACGGAGAAAAGGCTATGCCCCTCCTCCTCTCCTTCTCGCCTCCCATTTAGGGGAACATTTTCCGCTAAATTTAGCGGGGAGCTTTTTCCGCTAGATTTAGCGGGGAAATTTTACCGCTAAATTTAGCGGGGAAATTCTTCCGCTAAATTTTTTCCCCTAAATTTAGCGGGGAATTTTTCCGCTAAATTTTTCCGCTAGGTTTAGAAGGGAAGTTTTTCCGCTAAATTTAGCGGAGAATTTTTTTCCGCTAGATTTAGCGGGGAAAATTTTCCGCTAGATTTAGCGGGGAAACTTTTAGGCTAAATTTAGCGGGAAAAGTTTTCCGCTAAATCTAGCTTGGAAACTTTTCCTCTAGGTTTAGCGGGGAAATCTTTCCGCTAGATTTAGCGGATAAGTTTTTCCGGTAAATTTAGCGGGGATATTTTTCGCTAAATTTAGCGGGGAATTTGTTCCGCTAGATTTAGCAGAAAAATTATTCTGCTAAATTTAGCGGGAAATGTTTCTGCTAAATTTAGCTTGGACATTTTTCTACTAAATTTAGCGGGAAATTTCCGTTGATTGAGTGGGGAAATATTTCCGCTAGATTTAGCGGGGAAATTCTTCCGCTAAATTTTTTCCGCTCGATTGAGCAGGGAAATTCTTCCGCTAAATTTAGCGGGAAATTTTTCCGCTAGATTTAGTGGGGAAACTTTTCCGCTAGATTTAGCGGGGAAATTTTTCTGCTAAATTTAGCGGGGAATGTTTTACGTTAAATCTAGTTTGGAAACTTTTCCTCTAGATTTAGCGGGAACATTTTTCTGCTAGATTTAGCAGATACATTTTTCCGCTAAACATAGAGGAGAATTTTCCGTTAAATTTAGCGGGAAATTTTTCCGCTAGATTTTGTGGAGAAATTATTCTGCTAAACTTAGCGGGAAATTTTTCTGATAAATCTAGCTTGGACATTTTTTCACTAAATTTAGCGAGGGAAGTTTCCGCTAGATTTAGTGGGGAAATATTTGCGCTAGATTTAGTGGGGAAATTTTTTCTATTAGGTTTAGCAGGGAAATTTACCCATAATGCATCGGCGCGGTTACGCCGACGCCGACGCCGCTCAAGCCGGAAACGGGCGCCTAAGAGCTTCGCTCTAGAACAAAGGCCACTCTTCGAGGTGTCACAAGTGCAAGTGCAACCGCGTCATCTCGTATCTCAATTGTGTAAGCTTCTTTCACATGCCCCAGTTCAGAAAGAAGTTTCGGAAACTCACTTGCCTGGTTGACGTCTTCAGTACGCCAAGTCGTAACGTTGCAGATCTTTCTGAGGATCCCCAGCTTTTCACTGCCATCTCGCGGTAGAAGGGGTTCATCCAGGTCATTAACAACATACATATTCGTTTTTGTCGACATGGTTCTAAAGGTCATGCCTTTCGTGATCATTCTCAGCATGTTGAGCTCATAGCGACCGGGACCTTTTAGGATCTTTGTGGGCTTCTGCAGGGATGTCGCTGAAAAAGAGGCTTTGTAAGTTTCTGCTGGAATGACAGTCACTGTGGCGCCAGTGTCAAGGTTGAAGACACTTGCCACTTTGCCAACTTGCACTGCCGTGTCTATCGTTGACTATTTTCGCAGTCGATGTTTCCAAAGATTGCAGTCTCTGTACTAGACATTAGATACAGTGCTGGGGAGTTTCGGCATTGGCAGGTATAATTTCCAATTATGTGACATTTGCTGCACATCGCCTTTCTTGCCGGACACTGTTCTCTTGAATGCTGATTCCTGCACCAGCGTGAGCAGTGTCCAGTCGATGTTTGAAACTGAGCAGTGTTGCTGCGTATACTGTCTTCGCGCCCACTCTTGCTCCTCGATTGGCTTTTCGGGGAGGATCCTCCTTTGATATCTAGAGGCGATCCGCGTTTGTGTTGTTGGACGTGTGAAGTCTGGTCTGTTGGTCTTTTACAATCTCAGGCTGTCGCATCATCTTTGTTCCTTTTTCAAGCGTCAAGGCCGAATCAAGCCGTAGTCTTTCAGAAAGCTTGTGATCATTGAGTTTTACCACTATCCTATCTCGGATCACTTCGTCGTGGGTTGCTTCAAAGTTGCAGAACTTGGCAAGCTTGAGCAGATATGTTACGAAATCCTCGACGCTCTCTCCCTTCTCTCTGACATCTCCGATGGAAAGTGGCTCACTCATAAACAATGTTCCCTCTCACTACAAAAAGATTCTTGAAGTCCTGGACACTGCGCTTTAGTCAATCATTTGCGCTTCAAGTAAACTGAGAGATAACATGATATCATCCGTTTTATCCACCTTGAAATAGATGAGAGCATTCACCTGTTCTGTTCCTGGCTTCGCAGCGAGATCACTGACGTCTCAGAATTGGTCGAAATAGCGTTTCCTTGAAGACCGTTGACACAAGAAGCTGGACGTGGCCATTGCTTGCGTAGCTCCTCTACCGGCAGCATCACGTTGGCTCATAGCGGAACTCTGACACAATGTGTTGTCAGGGTTTCAGGAACTCAGGTCTCAGACCAGCATCCGTTAATGATCACCCATTTTACACGCATGTCTCGAGTCTCCCCCATTGTTCGTTGTCCACTTTCCCAGGCTCCCGCCTCGCGATAACCATATCTCCTAGCACATATTTCGAAGACAACATTTCCTAAATCTCTTTTCGGTCCCAATTATGTTTCTTATAGTAGTAGCAATATACCTTGCCAGCCCTTATCAGACATAGGAGGTAACCTCCTTACGGTAATGGTCAAACACGATGCGCCTTCTTTAGGGCTCTAGTTAATTTCTTCCTTTCGGACAAATCGCTTTTACCGTAGCTTATTCAACGTTTTCCGGTTTCGAAGGGCTGGGTATTGAACTGGTCTTTTCAGCTGGTGACTGGCAGAAAGTTAAATCTTCCTTGTAATCTATTGAATCTTTATGATAATTTATTAAGACACTTCTGTACCTCCATGCAATGATCAGGAAGCTAAATGTTACTGGTAATTAAGCCGGAAAATAACTAGGTTTTCAAATTATTTACACCGACGACAATATTGTCACCATGTTTTTATCACGGAGAGGTTCGCACGGCCAATGGAAAGGGAACCGTCCTTATCACTGGGCGCCGGAATTTTAATCGCAACATTTTCCTGAAGAGTACTCTTCTTCAGGGAGATGAATATACATAGGTGACGGCATGCTTCTTTACGGCACCCTAACTTATATCGATATATGGTCACCTCCTGTTGAGTTCTATATAAATGTGATGGTTTACTAAGCTTTTAAATGTTTTCTTATTCTATGTCAAGGACGTTAAACATCCTAAAACACAAATTCACGTCTTCGACGAGTAGAAAGCTACAGTAAACTTTGAATTTCGTTGTAAACGAAAGCTTCAATATTAACGTCTTTAGTTTGTTTATTTTTGAGTTTTGTCATGGTGTTCGCCTAACGTAATGTTGTTCTCAATTGCTTAGGTTCTAGAATGTATAAAATCAGATGCAGCTCTGAGTGTATATGTTTTCAATCTAGTTTTTTATTATTATTATGGTTCATGTGAGACAGAGCTTCCTGGCTCAATATCATATTCATGTAAAATTGAGCCGTTTTCGTAAGCCGTGGGAAAGATAAATTGCCGGAACTTTTCTCCCTCGTTTCTTTGGTCGCCTTCTTGTCAGCATTCATTGTTAAGTTGAAATAAATGTTTTTTTTTTGTCAGGGGTGAAATAAGTCATGATTTTTTTTCACTCAAATATATATATATATATTTCTTGATTTAAATCATATTAATTTGATTTACATCAAACTTAGATCATTAAAAAAACTTCAGCTAGAAATGAGTGACTTTTTTTAACACTTGATGTTTTCAGTGGCGGCTGCCTGACACAATTCTTTCCTCCGAGATCATTCTTAACTTCAAATACAAAATAAACCACCAAGCGAAGCAAACAATAATATACGAACGGTAAAAGGATAATATTTTCAGTATTATTTTGGGGGAAAACTCTTTGTTTTAAATCATAATAGACAAACCGATGCAATTTAAATTAGGATATTGATCCTCATTTAAATCATCTCGATTTTTATTATCCACCCGTTTCGTGCACTCTAAAAAAGGGTGTATTCTTACACCCTTTATCCCATATAATACACCCCGAAATTTCAAGTTAGACGTATAGAGCACTGACGTCGTCTCTGACGGTACTGCCTTCCACGACGAGGCTTGATAGCCGTGGGGTACAACTTATTAAAATAGGTCATGTACGTGGTACTGACTACAAAAAAAAAATAATCGTGGTTTTCTTGGCCCTACTGAAAAACCTCAGTGCTTTATTTCTGTAGTCTTTGATACGCACTTTCGCTATATAACAAGTTGTATCGCACCGTTATCAAGCCCCATAGTGCGCTGTGCGTCAAACTTAAGTTTTGGGGTGCATAATATGAGACAAAATGGTGTAAGGTGATACCCTTTTTTAGAGTGTGGTACAATTACGTCAAATCATGTACTGAGGTTTGCAGTTGCTTTTCTTGCTGTGGCAAAACAAGGACGCAGTATTTTCATGGGGAGTTACAGCTACAGATCAGTGACATAGCAAGGGTTTAAGAACATAAATGATCAGCAACTTCTGCATATATGAACAGTGAACAACTAAGGAAACCAGGCATAGCTTTATTTCCGTCTCCATTTTGAACGCCAGTGAGCTAGTAAAGAACATGACACTTTTATAATCTTGGTGGATCCCTTTGGTTTTATTTATCGGGCTAAAGTAAACTGAAGAGAAGTACCAACTGTATTTTTCTCGCCGCAATAATAAACTATTCATCACCTAACCCTCGATCGATGTCAGAATTGAAAGTTATGCGTTAGGATCCCATTAGCAGTGCGTATATGGCTCAGAAAAGGATTGAAGTAACACAGCATTTGAATGCATGGGCGCGAATAGCACCCGCTACTAGAAGCTGACGTTTTTTTTTTTAAATTTTGGACATTGCCTATAAATTAAATAACGCCCGGTTCTAAAACTGGCATCTGATATGAACCGCAAAGCTGCCTAAGCATTCGTCTATATGCAGTTTATTTTCGTTGTAGCGGCATAACCGTGCCGTGTTTCAAGCTTGCCGCTTGTGTCGTGTTGAAAAGCAAAAAACACATCGCCCCCGCATTTCACATTCCAAGCATTTGCAACACCCTTTCGGTCCGTCTGACGGGCGCATAACTTATAAAATGGTGTGTTGCGATAAAAAGTTCACTTGACAGGACCGCGAGCCAGTAGCCTGACGGCCCACCTTGGCAGCGACTGCTCAGGGAAGCTACATCCGCTCCACACAGCGGCATCCGCTTCGAAAGGTCTCACGGACGGCGCGCCGCAGTTGGCACTACACACACTCTTTAGAACACTGTATCGTGATCTTTGCACTCTTTTTCGCCTAGAGTTCATGTTAAATGTTAAGTGTTCTTCTTGCCCATGCACTATAGTCACTCTGTCCCGACGATAAACCAGCAGGGCCACGAAAGATTCACCCGGCAGTGCGGCGGCGTCATAGTCAGGCTTCAATGCGTCAGAAACGTCCGCGCTTCGTGTTTGTTTACCTCGTCTACGCTGGCCTTTTGAGCGTCTACGGCTTCAGAAAACGCAAGTTTATTATTTTTCAGGTATTTGTGGGCTCATTATTAAGTTTTTACTGGTGCGTGCTCTTTGTGCGTATGTGCTTGCGCGCGCGAGCGTGTGCGTGTGTGCGTGCGTGTGCGTGTTTTCAAGAAACACGAACTTTTTATGGGTACGGGCATTTTATCGAATACATTAGGGCTAGCATTTCTGAACATTTATTTGGTCCGTGTGATCTCAAAATCATATCGCTATGTTGCTGTATATCACCATGACTGACGTCTGCTTTTTGCATTGCAGCAGATCTTTTAAGATTTGTACTCGCGGATATGCGGCCTCAGCCCTTTGCGCGCTAATTTTGAACTTATCTTTGCTGTAGTCACCCGCACTTCGAGTCTGATCGGCGCCACAGCTGATTGCCATCGACGAGGAAAACCGCCACGTGCCTGGATATCGGAACCATCCGGACTACTAGCGACACCGCACCATCGATACTTCAAAAGAAGGGCTGACGTCGCCTCAAGTGGGATTTCCGGCCTAGCGCTTTGCACGCTAATTTTGAACTTATCTTTGCGGTAGTCACCCGCACTTCGAGGCTGATCGTCGCCACAGCTGATTGCCATCAACGAGGAAAAGTGCCACGTGCCCTGATATTGGAACCATCCGGACTACTAGCGACACCGCATCACCTATCCTTCAAAAGAAGTGCTCACATCGCCTCAAATGGGATTTCCGGCCTAGCGCTTTGCACGCTAATTTTGAACTTATCTTTGCGGTAGTCACCCGCACTTCGAGGCTGATCGTCGCCACAGCTGATTGCCATCAACGAGGAAAAGTGCCACGTGCCCTGATATTGGAACCATCCGGACTACTAGCGACACCGCATCACCTATCCTTCAAAAGAAGTGCTCACATCGCCTCAAATGGGATTTGCGGCCTAGCGCTTTGCACGCTAACTTTGAACTTACCTTTGCTTTAGGTGAGTTGAAATCCTACCACGTTGGTATTACCTATTCCTGTTTTGCAGCAAACCCCAAAGTGTGGTTCCTGTGATTTGTGTGTGCTATGGGCCTACAGGGCCCGTAATTGTACTTTTTGTCCAAAGAACAAAGTGAGACCAAAGGAAGTGCCCATGAGGTTACAAATCGTTGCCTTATTATTGCGCAGGGCTTTTCCAAGTGCTCGTATCCTGTTTCTCACTCTCTGCATCGCCAAATCGCTCATGTCTTCTGGTGACATCGAAGCTAACCCCGGCTCCGGCACTGAAGAGGGCGATAGCTCTAAGCTTGACCTAATACTTCGGAAGCTGAACATTTGATTCTGACAATGCGAGACATCAAAAAGAGACCACTGACAAACTAAATGAACTGTCGTTGTGAATCGGTGACTCGACACGAAAAGTTTCCAAGTCTCGAGAGCTCCGTTGGCAAGATTAAGGAAGTACAAAACGAAATAAAAAAAAAATGATGTAGTCACCAAGACTGAAAGAAATATTTAACACGTATCCTCGAAACAGCATGACATAAGTAGTTTACATGGCATCGTCGATAACATCGAACAACCAAATGAGAAGAAATAACTTGCTGATTAAAGAGATTCCTGAGGAAGGAAACGGATCGTGGGCACAGACTGAACGAATCGCACTTTCCTTCTTTTCGGACCGGTTGCTACTAAACCTCGGCGATATAGAAAGGGCGCATCGTGTTGGCCGCAAAAGGGAAGGTTTTAGGAGACCAGTTATAGTTAAGTTCCTAAGTTTCAACAGCAAGCGCGATGTGCTCCATAGCGCGTCGCGACTAAGGTCGACTGACACCCCCCGAGTTTGGAAAGAGGAAGACTACGCG
Organism: Ixodes ricinus; assembly: GCA_037355805.1. Classification (NCBI taxonomy): domain Eukaryota; kingdom Metazoa; phylum Arthropoda; class Arachnida; order Ixodida; family Ixodidae; genus Ixodes; species Ixodes ricinus. The sequence goes on along the minus strand of JAZHYW010030570.1, from coordinate 4,922 downwards.
CCAAAAGTGAGGAAAATTCAGAAAAAACTATGGGATTATCCAAAATCGGTCCGAACCACGCGCGATGGGGTAAATCTTGCTTTTGATTAGCTCGTTATCAACATTCAGAGGTTACGTGTACTGCAACGAAACCGATAGTGTTTTGCCGGCCTCGGGGGAACGGAGAACTGCAGATGCGCCACGGGATCAACAATCGTGACACAAAAATTATAAATCCAAACCTAGAACAACTGCGAGCGCCAGCAACCGGCACCGCCCTCTCTCATGTTCGCTAGCAAATTTTCGAAGTCTACTGCCGAAAAGGATGACTTCGCAAGCAGCATTATTTCATGCTCAGCTGATGTTATTGTTGGAACCGAAACGTGGCTTACCGATACTATTTCGAATTCCAGTTTACTTTTAACCGACAATTTTAACATATTCCGTAAGGATCGAATTTCCAAACGAGGCGGTGGTGTAATCATCGCAGTTCGAAAGGACATATCTTGCACTCTGATTTCAATCGACTCTCCTCTTGAAGCCCTTTGGGTTTCAATTGGTACCGTATCTTTGCAGAATATTATAGTTGGAATTTGTTACCGACCACCTGATTCAACATGTGAATTTGTCAACAGACTAACTGATATTCTAGAATTTATTCATTTCAAGTATCCACATTTACCACTTATACTGGCAGGTGATTTTAATTATCCTGGGATTGATTGGTCCGACCTCCAAGTACGTAATACTTGCTGACGTGTAGAAGAGTGTTCAAGTTTTATAAATCTTTTAGATTAATTTTCAATTAAACAATTGGTAAATGATCCTACACGCGGAGATGCAGTACTGGATCTTGTTTGTACGACTCACCCCGAAAACATGTCTGTACGCGTGCTGGATGAAATTAGAGACCATCGAATTGTTTATTTCTGCTATAAGACATCGAATGTGTCGAGAGTAAACCTGAAAAAAGTGATATATGACTACTCAAAGGCAAACTATGATATTGCGGTAACACTGTCAGACTTTTTTATTCTGTATGGAAAGCATCTTCCATACAGGCTCTGTTAAAGAAAACTGGGTCTCAATAAAAAAAAAATCTGTATACGTGAAGCTTTTGTTTCTAAGTGGGTCATTAATTCGAGTGAGGGTTGTCCCTGGTTTTCACGAAGCGTAAAACGCTTGATCTCCAAAAATACTAGACTTTTCAGAAAGGCCAGTTCGTCAAATGCAGACCGTGACTGGCAGTCGTACGAAGATTGTGCGCGCTTATGCGAATTTGAGATAAGAAAGGCAAAGAATAGTTTTTTCAACGAAGGTTTATCTAGCATACTAAAACAAATCTAAAGAAGTTCTGGCATGTTCTAAACCCCAAGGAAAATAATTAATTTCCTTTACTTCAAGAAGGTGACGTAAAGCTTATTTTAAGAAGGTGACGTAAAGCTTTCTGCATCCGAGTCCGCTTTTAAACTTAACACATTTTTGGCGAAGTGTTTACCGACGAGCTCTGTGTATCTGACTCGCCATGTGGCACCTACAATCGTCATTCCAGAAATAGATCATGTGCAAATTAATATTGATGGTGTCATGAGTGCCATCGACCGCTTGCCGACAAAATCCAGCAGGGGTTCTGATGGTGTATGCTCGAAGCTGCTTAAACTAACAAAGGGTGCGTCAGGTGCCGTGCTTGCCAGCTTATTCCAGCAATCGCTTAATACCGGCCGCATTCCGAACGAATGGAAATCAGCTAATGTCGCCCCAATTTATAAATCTGGTAATCGAAATCTTCCAACAAATTATACACCAATTTCATTGACTTCTGTTCCTGTGAACTTTTAGAACATTATATATTCATCTGTCATGAAACACCTAGTCTCAAATAACCTGCTATTTCCCAATCAGCACGGCTTTCAACGTGCTTTTTCGTGCGAAACCCAACTGTTTGAAGTGGTAACGAATTTGCATACCTGTATTCACTCATCCTCACAAATCGACACTGTTTTTATAGACTTTTCGAAGGCTTTTGATCCTGTACCACACAGTCGTCTGATAAAAAAAATACAATATCTTAAAATTAATGATAAGGTAATTACATGGATTCGTGAGCTTTTGCACTATAAAAATCAATCAGTATTTGCAAATGACATCACCTCACCACCTATACATGTCAAATCTGGTGTCCCTCAGGGATCCGTTATTGGACCACTTTTGTTTTTAATTTATATAAATGACCTCCCCAACAATATTTTTTCAAAGATTCCCATATTTGCAGACGACTGTGTGGTATACCGTCAAATAGCTACTCAAAGCGACTGCCTAACTCTTCAAAGTTATTTGGGTATCACACTTTCATGGTGTGACACGTCTCAAATGCAGATAAATATAGATAAAACAAAAAATTGACATTTACTAATCGTCGCTCATCTTTTCGTCTAATCGTCGCTCATCTTTGATGTAAATGTATCAACCAATCACATAAATGCGACACAATGCTGTTTTTTTTTTTTTTTGCGTGTGAGAGGTTTATTTTGCCTCCGAGCGAGAGCAGACGCCTGTACTTCTTGGATGTGGACGCCATCATGTTCAAACCGATCAAATTAAAGTTAGGGGCCAGATAAAAACCTCCCAAAAGGGAAAAAAATATACTGGGAGCATTAAAAAATAAAAATTGATGTCACGACTCACTGGCAGCACACGCATTGTGTTTCCTGGGAGCTCCCGGGAGCCTCTCTTGCAAACGTCTATTCAACTAAAACAGGGATTCAAAATAGAGGGACAAACGAGACTGAAAAGCGGCACATCCACGTGGAAGGCTCAAATCTTCATCAAAGGCGGATGTTGTTTGATAATTTACCTTGTGAATTTTTTGGCCATAGTTTCCTCCTTTAAAAAGTTAGAACGGCCTTGACATTTTAGCGACAAGCTCAAGACAGACAACTTATATTTCGTTTCATACATCGAGTACAACTCTCTTAGAGTTACTGGCGCGAGATGGTGCCAGAAGATAATATTTTATTTGGAATTTTTCATGCGCTTTCGGGAAGTAGAGACGCTGGATGTACCAAAACGGTAGCGCCAGTTACCTTCGCAGCGTACACAGACCAACTTAACGTTGACACGAACTTTAAAACGGAGCAGAGTTGCCAAAGATTCGCGCTTGTAACGCCACCTGATGATAGATACCTCAAGGAATCAGCATCCTGGCCTATTTCACAACAGTGCTTCATGCATCGTTCCATGAGATGGCGCCACAAGCACAGCTCTCGGGCAAGCTGATCATATGGGTTGAGCGCGTCGTTTAAAACGCACATGTTCTATTTTTTACTGCATAGATACCCTGTGAACACGGTGGAAGAATAGAGAGGTGTCTGAGACCAGCCAAGGTGGCAAAACCTCGCTCGGGCTTCGACAGCACCACTGTCGGGTTTGGGTGTACGAGCACGGTTACGCTGCCACGCGGCCTTGCAAACCTTTGCGCCAATAAAAATGGTTACTCGAGCCCCTACTCATGTTGTGCACCTCATCACGTATGCCGAACAATTCGAGCAAACCTTCGAAACACTTGTTCCATGGCTACGCGGCGCCGTTTAGACATTTCTTGCTTTTCCCAAAATGACCGGGATATTCCAGAAAGGAAACACCCACGCCTAAAATACCACTTGCTATAAAAGTGAGCCCCCTACTTGAAGGAGCCGATTTTTCCAGCCTATTTTACAGATAGCCCAATATGTATTCCACCCACTAAATGCACGTAAAACTAATTACATAATGCAGCATAGTTGCCAAGCACAGATAAATAAATATAAAATAATATAAATACACTAATCGAAAAGGTAATAGAATAGTACTTACGTTCAGCCGATGAGTTTTTACTGGATGAAGATACTTCACGATACGAACACTGATCAAGCGTGGAACTAAAACTTCTTTCTCGTTTTATTCAATCCTCTTATTATCTCCCAAAAATGAGTTCCATTAATGCTTTTTCTCGCGCGAGTTGTAACCTATGGGAACCTGGGATGAAATTTTGAGGCAATAGCTTTGGTCGTGCGAAAATCAGTGATTGCGCAGAATATATTTTGAAAGTGAACTCTAGGAATTTTGGGTAGACGGCGCCATTTCAAGGCTGCCAAATTCCCATAACACCATTTATTTTTCTTCTTCTTCTTCTACACTTATGTTATGCGCGTAGTGGGCTCTTTCTACCGTGCCTCTTCTATGACGAGGAGAGGTTCCTTATGGTTCGTATCCCTGATGCCACGGCGAAGATTATTAGAAGCAGTGTGACAAGTTCGATGGTGGGTTATAAGTGCAGCAGAATCTTAGTCATCACGTTGCTAAATCAACACCGTCATATTTGAGAGTCTCTGCTTTGCTCGTATTTCCGTCCGTGTGAGCAGAAATAATTTTACACAAGACGTCAAGACCTGCCAAGACCAATCGTGAGCCGATGCAGCCACGCCTTTGGTCACTCACGTAGCAAATAGTCGGCGACAGGCTGAGTATCCAGTGGAAGCTCCGCCTTCAGAATCGTGCCTTTCACCGGGCTTCAGCTGCGCGAGTGACGAAGTGTTACCAAAGCCTGATACCTCGAGATCGTAGGCGAAGCGCGCGCTGGATTCTTAGCCTGTCACTGACGACGGTACATCTTTTGGCGAATTACCCGAGGTATTGGCAACTCCAGCGAAATCGACGGGACCTAATGAATATAACAGAAAGCTACGGCAGAAGTTTCCGCTCGCAAGCATCTCGACCGGAATATATCATCCACTGCACCTGGTGGAATTTTTCACAACCCAGTGTGAGGATACTTCAACTTTTTCTGCTGGTGCAGCGTGCAATGTCAAGCTTTTATGTACTATGAAAATTAATTCACGACCGCGTGGGGAGCATTGGAACTTCCCAGAGTGAGGTAGAGTGACGAAAACAGAAGCGCCTCTTGC
>JAZHYW010030569.1:0-51898 GCA_037355805.1 Ixodes ricinus | reverse complement strand
AGACGTGGCACATCGCCAAGGCCGACTACATGCAGCTTGTACGTTGCAATTTAGTAATATTTTACTCGACCTGTTCATATTAATTGCGTTTTGCCAATTTTAGGCTACGGTTGTGTTCGAAATCTCTACAGGAATTAAACCGATAAATGTTAATAGCAAGCCGCAGAAAATATGTTACTATCACATTACTAGTAATTTCTGCAAGTGCATATGTTGTCTAAAGCTCCCTACTCGAAAGGCGATGCTTACAGTTATAGTGAACATACCTACGTTTTAAGTACCTGTATAATCTTCATTACTTTTACCTCGGGTGGTATTAGTTTTTTTTTTATATATATTCTGTACCTTCTTGAATTTTTTCGCCAAATTATTTATTAAAAAAAACGTGAGAAGCTTGATATAAACAAATGAATATAGTTTTGTTTCTTTCCATGCCTTTCGCGATTGGAACATACCTCCTAAATCGGTAAAATAACTTCTCATTGTTCATTATTCTTTTTTACTGCAAGCACGTTATTATATACGTTTGAGTGTTGACCGTTTTTGTAAGTTCGTTCGATTCCATTTTTCGCTACTTGTTTTACACTCGTTGTAAACTCGTCTACGTCCCCTTGCACTGTTGGGCACTCTGGAGCAAATAAGAATATAAAAGAAGCACAAATACAAAGGGTAACTTTCTAGCTTTTCTTCTTATGAAACTATAAACTCGCATTTTCTAATCATGGGCAGTCAGGCGCATCAACCGAGCTCATATCGAACCGCCGGCGCTGCGAGGAAGCAAATAAGACAGGTTTCTAACTAGATAAATAAGTCTGCGATGCGAAGCATGTGGAAGATTATAGTCTTATCAAGGAGCATTAATAACCTTCCTCTCAACAAGAGGCAGGTTACATCAGAAACCCTGAGGACGCTGCCAGCTCTGTGAAAGTCTGAGCTAGAATAGTTTTAGTTTTTTTTTTGTCATCGGGCGGCCAGCAAAAGGAAGAGTATGTCAACTGCTTCCTCGGTCTCTACGGTTTATTATTCTGTACTTCAGATATCAACATCTATTTCGAGCTTCTACAAATATGGAAGCACTAATACACAGCAATGAACGGTCGCAGACCACATGACAAAGCGTTGGGAAGCAATGAGTCCAAAATGTCCCAGGTAAGTGAGTTTTTCATAAATACAAAATCTTCAAATTTTAGACGATACCGGTTCATAGTGCTATTCGTAGAATATACTCAACTAACATAGTATGACTTACTTTTTAAGGAAGCGCATAAGATCTTGTAGATTTAGTGTATTAAGATATTACGAAGGTTACTATGGAAGACAGCCTTGTTTTAATACTTGCCAGCTTGGTTCACACAAGTTATACAGATTTTGTTATTGCGAAAGCACTAACTGTCCCATGCAGCGAACCGACGTCATCAGCTTTGAAGCCGCGCCAAATGGCCCCTTCCCCTGTCCCAATGGAACGAAGCCTGTCGTCTGTAGCAGACATTTGACGAACAAGCTCCCATTGGCTGGCGCGTCATAGTTTCCAGGAACGATGCCCCTCTCCATAGCGGCGCAGCGGCGCACGCAGCGGCCCGGCCGCCTAGTAAGAGGGAGCAGAGCCCGCACAGGCGAACTCCGGAGAGGTTGCACGGCCGAGCACAGCGCGGCGCAGCCACTTCACGAGAGGGCGCGCTCGGTTGTCGGCCGCTACTTCGGCAGTAGCGAAACCGTGGCCGTCCACGCCAGTACGCCGCAGACGAACCAATCAGGGAGCAGAAGAATGACATCCATGCCTTTGCATTCACAACTCATAAGACGCTATTTAGGTGGCCTGGGAATTTTGTTTGTTCAGTATTGTGTTCGCGCTGTTTTTAGAAAAAAAGCGCAGTTAAACTAAATAAATAGCGGTTTAGGTAATCACCAGCATAAATCCCTGTTTTGCGAGCAACGCCCCCTTTCGCAGCGAACGAGTTGGCGAACGTCACTGTAAATGTTTAATGTAAACGGGTGGTTACGATGTATAGTGAGGGTAGCTTGATATCTCGACGTGAGTTTTCAACAGAGAGCAACCCGCTGTAGGCAACATCATTCACTGCCAGGCACTGTCTATTGGGCCCGTAAATAGTTCGTACGGGTTGAGCAGCTTGTTTGTCATTTCATTACCATTATCTTCATTAGTTAGGAGTCTAAACAGTTTCCTGAAATTTCCAATCAAGCTTCTCCGACCACCGTAATGTCAACATCCTCTAAGTTCGCGGAACAAAATTATTGAAAACTGTATAGAGTTTGATGTACTTAGTATGTCTCGCGTAGTACCATTGAATAAAAAATGCTCACTCTCATTTTGTTTTATCGATGTAATCACATATGGAATAAAATATATTTTTATTAAAACTGTAAAGTCAGGGGTATATTATGCCCTATTGGCATCGCATAAATGTTCGTGGGTCATATCGCTACCCTTATTATTGTCCCATGTAATGACACTACGATGAATTAAACAAGCAGAATGCACGCGTGCACTTAATATTCAGTTCATCTTCTGAAAGGAATATCCACCCGCAGTAAGCTCGCTGCGACAGGATGTGTGCCATATCATAAAACCAGAACACTTTTTTCGAATAAAAACACACGAAGTCACTCTCGGCACAAAAACACACAATGCTGAACGCTTAGAAAAGCCAAGATCAAAATCCTGTCAAGAAAAAAAAAAAAGAAGACAGAAAAAGACGGCATACGTAAAGCTTTTATGTTACTAAGCCTGTTTTGATTACGCCCGTTTTAATAATGCCGTCGATGTGATTGTTTGAATTGTGGGCTCTCCAACAATTAATAAAGAAGTATACCTGGTTGTAGAAAGGAAACTCGAAGAGAGAGCGATGACTGTTTAAATAGAGCATAATTTCAGCTACATATCTAATGTAGACCACTATCATGCCATCGTTCACTCTGAAGGAACAACTGAAATATCCCATGCTCCGACAAGACTACATTGGTAGCCTTTTTCTTCTTTTATTCTTACGCGGACTTTAAATTACATATCTAATGTGACCACTACTCATGCCATCGTTCACTCTGAAGGAACAACTGAAATATCCCATGCTCCGACAAGACTACATTGGTAGCCTTTTTTCTTCTTTTATTCTTACGCGGACTTTAAATTCAAGCAGCAAAAGCAACTGCATAGAAATTAGGTAATTTTTATTTCTGTAACACTTATGTTGAAAACCTGCTAATACGCTTCATTTGATGCACTCCACGACCAGTGGATCACAGACTCCTGATGCAATTGATGGCCACAAGGTATCGCTTGTAAACCACTTATGCTGAGGATACTCCCTCGTATGCCAACTCTGAGCGCATCCGTGCATGTAATTGTTTGCGTGTACGATGCCCGACACTGCTAGCATGAACAAGCAATTGTTGCAGGCTTTTCCCTATAACCAAAAGGCTGTCGTCAAAAATTATCACTATGGTGGTAAGTGCTATCATGTGGCTATAACCTAGGCCTAGGTGTTTGGTGCACGTCAATATTATTTTCAAACAAGACGCAAAAAAGCGCTTATCTCGTGCCCGCGCTTATACGTTTCCGCGGTGAACGTAATTTTGTCAAAACTGCAACAAGGGTGAGATGGTTGAATATATTAACGACTTCACGGCGCAAAAAATAACACCGCGCGCTTACGCACGCACGCACGCACGCACGCACGCACGCGCACGCACGCACGCACGCACGCACGCACGCACACGTACGCACGCACATGCACACACGCACGCACTCACGCACACACGCATGGACGCACGCACGCACCGCGCTGTGTATGTTGTGTGTTGGTCCTATGACCAACACACAACATACACAGCGCGGTGTGCGTGCGTGCAGTGCGTGCGTGTGTGCGTGTGTGGGATATTCTCTGCCCTGAAAAGTTACTAATAACGTAATTTTGTATTAATCTTCACTCTGAATAGCCCTAGACTCATATTAGCGAGTGGCCGGTAAATTAAGCATCTCCGGTTTTCCCTTTGTGTTTCAATACAGCTATATCTATCTATCTCAAAGGCACGAATGATAGAAACATGATATGTACAAGGTGCGGCCGTTAGAACCCGCGCATTTTCCACGTAATGCAAATTACGAAATCGAAGTGTACAGGCCTGAAACTAAGCACGCAAACATCGTTTCGCTAAGTCTTTTCTTTCTTTTTTTAGAGCTACCCCTTTCCATTACCACTAATTTGGGCAAGCGTCCGTCCGGTTTCGGTTTGACGCTTCCGTACGCCATTTATGCCCTTACGCTTCGCGGCCTCGCAATATCCGGCGGCGCGCATACGTATAAACATTACGTTGCGGGCCGCCCGTCGAGCCTTCACATCGCTAGAGCGCATGACGCGTGTTTTGCTTTTAGAAACGTCATGAAACGGTCGATATGACGTGGCGTTTCTAAATTACTTGCGCGCGTTCCCAAAACGCTCATTCACGTTTTTCACCTCGTCGTCACTTCGGCGTGTAAAGGCAGAAACAAAAAGGTGCAAGCAGGGATGATATTTGTTGTCGATAGACTTGTAAACTTCGATACGGAAACTACAGTGTGCTTTACTCTCTTCGCAGCGTATAATCACGTTACGCATTCCATGCCAGAAACGCGTGCGCCCTTATCGCCCTGTCTGCTGACGAGCAAATAAGATTAGGGTGATCTGTCTCGCCTTTCCATTGTATTGAATGAATGTTTATAAAGCGGAAGACCGCATAATATCTGGAACACAATCATCTAGCAGACACACAGCCGAAGCCTCGACAACACTTGGCGTGCCTGCTCCAGACCTGAAGCAATAGAAATATATAGCCAGTTGAAAAAATGTCCAGGACACCGGCAACTCATATACTAGCGAAAACACAAAAGCTGCGAATCTAAATTGCGCAGAAATCACGAATCTAACAAGGGCTTACTAGAAGTCACCTGTAGCGGCGCTCGGCGGATTGGCAGCCTAGAAAGCGCTAGCGTCGCAATGAGAGAGTAAAGGACACGAGGAGTGGACGAAAGAGCGAGAGACTCTCAAGGAAAGAGAGCTTAAAGCTACTTTCGGTATAGATAGCTGTAAAAAACACTAAAAATCTCGCACGAGAGGCTGGTGACGTTCTTAGAAAAACGCTATAAACGACAATTTTAAGGAAATATATGAACAATGCTGCAGCTTCAGTTCGCAAACAAGCAAACTTTTCTGTTTAATAAAAAAAAAATCTAGAGCAGAAGAATGTTTGTTTTACTTTGGCGTCTGTCATATATTCGCGCATCTCTGCCGGGTCTGGAAAGCACGTAGGAAGAACTGAAAGAAAAACTGGTAAAACACACGCGATTTTTTGCCCTTGTGAGAGTGACAGCTTATTCGACTGCTGAATGGGCGTGGCGTCAAAGTTTCCTGCTGGGCGTTTGAAATGTTTAACCGGTCCACGATTCCACGATCGTGAAGAATTTTAGTGCGAACGTCTCACGAACTAACAAAGTGCATGTAAGGATTCACTGCCTCTCATTCGATTTTACTTATAGTTAATTCAAACACCGGTTGGTGTCAGCTGGTGTAAGCAGCAGAATAACTTGCAATTTGAAAAGGCGAAACGGGCTGTTTATTTCTTTTACCGTAGAAGAGAAGACGATCACGCGTTCAATCTGCATCCGATCCTACTTCGCCGCAGCACTTGGTCCTAAAGAAAACAATCCACTTTTTCTCGTTTTTTTTTTGTTTTGCAAATAACGTACGGCGTTTTGTTGCTTCATTTTCGTTTGCAAATGGCGTTTCGTATAGCAGACATGTCCATTTCTTTAGGCTCGCGTCACCAGACGAACCATCTGCGAGCAGTACCTTGAACCACTCCCAGAGAAACCAACCAGATCGCGTTCTTATTTACGCGGTGCCAAAAACACGAACCCTGCTTTGTTATTTTGTGTGTTTTCTTTTCGCTCGACGGGATGACAAGCCGTGTCCCCTGGCTGGTTGACACTTTCTGTCATGTCCGGCAAGAACAGAGTGCGTACCCAACCGTTCAATAAGACTTGCCATTGATTTTGTTGTGGGGTCCACGATTCCATTTGAACAAACCACCGAAAAGAGCAACCTGTCTCCTAAAAAAAAGTGAGTTGCCGTCGTAAAAGGTTCTAAAGAAGTGACATAACGCTCGAACGTTAAGCAACGCAATTCGTAATGTATTACAAATATCGAAACCTGTCGTACTGCTACCGCTTTTGCTTCCACTAGTCGGAGAAGCCAGTGTGCTCTAAAACAACAGCCGAGATTGATTGTGGGTGATTTCAGCACAAATCCCTTTGCACAACCTAAGGTGTATCGTAAAATATAGCGAAGATAGCGTTTAATATGATTTCATATTACATATTCAAGCACTATGTTCTCGAAACCACGCGGTAACTATTCCTGGAGACGTGACGAAATTTAGCAATGTAAAACAGAACAAGAAAAAAAACAAACATTCGTTATGAATTACGCTAGAGCCTTAAAAAGCTGAATAAACATCTTTAAATGGCATGTTTGTTTTGTTTTCTTTTAAACACTTCCGAGAATTGGCTACCACTCAAGACTTTGCCGCTTCTAAGAAAGACCGCACAGTACACGCATATCTCAGGTACTGGCACGTTTCGCTTGCTCTTTCTTGCAACTTTATTATAAATTACACTGTTTCTTAGTGGCGTAATCAATGAAAAATATTCTGAAACCTCGTTCTTACGGGCATTTCAAACGAATTGTATAGGCAACGCCTTTCGAGAGTCGTGGCTGTCTTTAAAATTTCTTACCAAATTTCTTTTTTTTTTCAGTCATGATTGGTTATTTACTTGTTGTAATCGCATTACAAAAATAATTTTGAAATGAAAAAAAAAAAACTACTAGAAACGTGATTTGAAGGCATGAACATTGTAGCCACTAAAGAGTTATGACATAACATAGGAATAATGCGTATTATGCGTGCCGAGACACGTTGCCTCGCAGAAAATGAGGCTACCTAAATTCGGGACACCTGCGTCGCCATACGTGAAATGGCAACTTCATCTGCGCATATTGAACGTAAATAAAGCGCCCAGGACTTAGCTTAGGCACGTAGCCAGGATATTGATTCGGGGAAGGGGGGGGAGCGGGGGGCGCCCATGACCGAATGCCGTGCGAGGGGGAGGCGAGAGAGGAGGCCCCAGCACAATGGAACATTTCGAGGGGGGGGTGTATTATGGGTGTCCCCCCCCCTGCTCTTAGCCGTAATCCATTTGAAACTGAGGCGCCCATTTGCTTGAGTCAGCGTCAGATTAAAATAAACAATTAATATATTGGTTAAATTGTTTACCAGTTATTAACCCTCATCTGCGAAGCTTCGATGCAGTGCTACTTTCATATAACCGCTGTTTTTTGTTTGGCCCTTGTAATTGTTGGGTTACTCTCGGTCATTGATTCATGTCCCTTCACTAATTTCATGTTATTACCAGCTGATTTTTGATATGTGCATTACCCGTTCGTTAGCGACTTCGTTTATTTGTTTGTATTTTTTTACCACTCATGCACGTTGCATTGTATCTCGCGTTTCTGATCCATGTTTGTGCGTCTTTTTAGGAATGATATGCTTTGTTTCTTCTTGCAATCGACCGCAGCGAACACTACGAAGTTTCAGAGCCACCCCAACGCCGTGCGAATGTCACGTGATCTTCGGGAGGGGAGCTGCAACGGGTGGGGAGCACGGCCACGTGACACTTACACAGCATTGGATTTATTGGGCTGGCTTGGTGCATTCGATGCAGTCATTCGTATAGTGAAACAGTGTCCGCCCTATTGGCTCTCCACGTTCGCGTAGTAGACGGTGTAGATGCTTGCGTTTATTCTGTCGCACAGTATGGGTGGCAACATAATTTCAGCGGAAAATGGTGCGGCACCGTTTGGTGCTTCAGTGAAGATCGAACCGTGTTACCAGCGCACGGCCTAAATTTAAATATTCGCTCGTATGAATGCGTCGTCTGCTCTAGGCAGACGGTTGGGAAGCATGGATCACCTCGACGGATAACTGTCTCCGGGTGAACTGCACTATTCATGTGAATTATTCGTTTATTTTAAAATAAATGTATCGATTAACCAGCATGGGAATTCAACAAAACAATGAATTCCATCTCGAATAACACAATACGGGTACTTTGGACTGTGAAATCGATGGTTACCACTTTACTTGCCGCGATCATGTTCTCTGTACCGAACTGCGAAAAATAGGGGCCGGGAAAATAAAGGGTTTTACAGTATTAGATGCTTTTCTCGTAATGTGAGTTCACCCTCTTCAGTTTTCTCGGCGAGGGCCGCGGATGTCGAAATACTAATATTAGAAATTTCCGTCTAAATAATCTTCTATTCAATCATAATAGACTCTGCAACTCAATCACACGACCCGCACCACGACAGACACGGCATCGGCCGCAGCGACAGCTTTTTCCTGATGAGGGCTAGCGACTCTCACTAGACTTTCCGATCACCTCCCGCATTCACCTAACGCATATCGGGACTGGGCAGTTCATCGATTAACCTTCAGAATATTCGAGTGGTGCTTTAATTGCGATATTGGTCTTGCCGTTTAATCTAAATGTTGTGCTGAATAAAGTAAGGACAAAATAATAAAAAAATCTGCTTTAATATTTCTGACGTCTTTATTTCTTTTAGGACACAGGCTTGCACAGTAAACCACTTTCTTTAAAAGGCTTCCCGAGTTAATATTTTTGTAGGCGCCAGAACGTGAAGTTTAAAATGGGAATGCAATATTCCATTGATGACATAGTAAAAATAGTAAAACAAAATGTAGTTTTATTGTCTTTCATGCAATGTGACCGGAGAAAAATCAACTAACGGATTTATCTATTGGTTATAGTCTATTAAAACCTATCAATCAGTCGGATTACCTTTTAATCAAACCACAGATCCAATCAACATTTATTATCTTATGAGAGCTATGGTTTGTGCGAGGTAACAAAAATATTCGAGACCAGCGTTTGTATACAAATCACAGCACAAAGACTGTGGAAGCATCCGACTTAATAATAATCGCTTTGCTGAATTTCCAGGCACGTGAAACGTTAAACTACAACCTTTAATAGGAAGAAACGACAACAAGAACAACAAGCGTTTAATGAGGAGGGCTCAGCTCAGCCGGAGACGGGCTTGGGTCGTCGAGATCCATGCTTTTGAACGTGCGCCTGTAGCAGACGACGGACGGCGCTATCCCCGCTTTCGCATGTTTCCCATTACGGCCGCACGATGGCGACGCGGTTCGGTATCGATTTGGATAGTGATCTAATTCAAGTTTTATGTTCATATTTTATTACGCTATCGACATAAAATGCGTTATAATTAAGGTTACGTGTTTTCGGATAAACACGATAAACCCCGAAAAACCACTTGCCAGTAAAATTGTGACACTTCGAATGGAAAACAAAAATATATTAGAATTTTAAGATCGCAATGTTACTCTTTTTTTTTTAATCTTAGGCTATTGAAAAAAGTGAGATCCTCTTTATCTCCTCAAGTTTTGTTCAGTATGATGGGCCAATGTACTTCTGTACCACGAAAAAAGCCACTCTCCAGGTTTCAAATGTGGACCATGCAATTCGTGCGTCTTACATAGATAACTTTAGTATTTATCTAAAAGCAAAGTATGTCAGCCTGTTCATTTCATGGGAAGGGGAAAGCTGATGGAGGATTTATATGTTTAGGTGTTTGGCCATTTGAAAGTACCAATGCTGATTCAAGAATGGCTTGTTCTAAAGATTTGCCGTAGGGCAAATAGTAAGTACTAATTGCCCCACAACAAATCTTGAAATCAAGCGAAATGGCGATTGGCTGTACAGCGGATTGAAAGGGCGCCAATGCCAAATGCAACCGAAGAAATATCTTTCGAAGCCGGTGATTTGCATGAATTTAGTGTAGATATTTTCCAGAAAATATAAAGCTTTAATTAAAACTTCTAAAGTACTAGGTTCTAGATTCTAAAGTGAAACGGACTAGTCATGTTTGGCACATCGTTAGAGGAAGCTCTCGTGCGAAGTAGCCAAACAGAGCCATGCGCTCACGCAAGTAGCCTTGCGTTCTGGAAAATTTCCGGAGAGAGTAGAGCATTTGCCTAGCTGTAATCGGCGCTCAATCTCGAGTACCCGTACCTTGACTTCACTGCCTCAAACAATTGCCTCCCCGCATAGACGATTCTAATTTACAAAAATCACAGTCCGTACGTGCTATAAAGATAGTACAGCCTGCGCGCACTCGAAAATGTGGCCAGCTACAAAATGCTAGCGCAAATGCAGAAGCACAGCAATAAACTTTCGCATTCACACTGCCTGTTGAACCACGTTCGCAAAGTGCACGGGCATTTGATGATGAAAACGAGCGAACCCGCTTCGCGGTTGCCTCTAGAACGCCATTGTGGAGGATGATGATGAGAGTATTGCAGAAGGGAAGACAAAGAAAGTGTTTCGAAGCCTTAGCTTCGGATGTCACCATTGATTTAGAAGGGGGGGGGGGGAGAGACGAGGGGAGTCAAAGATGTGTGCAGGGGGGGGGGGGGTGTTGCCCCTACAGTGTTTCGCCCTGTCTCGTTCTGGCGCAGACATTAGGCGCCAATCGAGGCGGCTGGCCTCAGCGAGTGCACTGCCGCGAATGAAGTATCAGGGGTCGAGCGTGAGCTCTTCGAGGAGGGGACTGAGATGGTTTCTTCGGGCTGTCACAATACAGTCGGCACGGAATGAAACGCGAACAGTGGGTGCATGGTTTTCGCTAGATGCTGCACCACCTGAACCAGTTGGGAGCTGCAAGAAGATGGCTCCTCCTTCGATGTGTTAGACTCTTGCTCAGTGCATCCAGACCTTCGGTGTTGCATCTCTAGGTGACTCAGCGTGGGTCGAAAACCATGCGCTCCTTGTTCGCGTTTCATTCCGTGCCGACTGTACACACCACTCCAAAGCAAAACCGACGGCTTTTATTTTTTACACCTAGGTTGAACGCACTTTCAGACGCTTTTATGTAAAGGTGCATTTAGGTGCATCCCCTTAACAACGTCACACAGCAAAGTTGACGCCCAGTACAACCTATGCATTCTAAAGTTTATTCTGGCTGCGAAGTCCCAGAATGGCTGTGTGACTTGCACATATTCGCACTGGAGGCTTCGCACCATGTGCTGAGAAACCCGAAGATTCCACGTTTTTTTTGTGACAGACACTTTATGAACTGTGTTTTTTTTAATGAAGAACGCACAAGTATTGGCAGCTCCTGGTAAGTGTCAGCTTTTTTTTTTGTTCACAGTAATGGCCAATTTATTATATTCAATCTCGCTGCTTTGAAATGTGACCACGAGGTACGTTGACACCGAGCATTCTTTCAAAACCAAATCGGTCGAAGCCTACCTAACGCAAGCACCCTCCTTCCCGAAAAGTGAGGCACGGCCCTGTCCTGCTCGTTGACACGATGACCCCTTTCCTGCGTGTTCCTTCCATAAGTCACGGAAGACGAAATGCCCAGCAAGTCTGAATATAGAACGAGACGAAAGGTACCATCGAGACAGAATGTCCAACGGGCCTGAATGTCAAACGTGCCTGAGTATCCTACATGCCTGAATATCGACTATTGGATATTTCGTCTCGTTGAATATTCAGGCTCGTTGGACATTCAGGCTCGATGGGACCTTTTGTCTCGTTGTGTATTCAGAGTTGTTGGACATTTCGTCTTGCGTAACTTATCGAAAAGGAATCATCGTGTCAGACAGAAGATCCAACGAGTCGAAATATCCAATTGGTCATGTCATAGGCGAGACAAAATATCCATCGAGACGATATGTTCAATTGAGACGGAATGTCAAACGAGTCTTAATATTCAACGAGACGGAAGATCCAACCAGGTCTGAATGTCCACCGTGACTGAACACCCAAACGAGAAGGAAGCTCCAACCAGGTCAGAATGTCTACTGAGACTGGATGCTTAACATGGCAAACGTAAAGACGTAGAATATTACAGAGCTGCATAGTGTGACAAGCTTGAGCCTAGAGTAACAGTATGGTAAAAATACAAGTTTGCAATTCGTAGCTGAGTAGATATGTTTCTTAGGAGTCTTTGCTTTCTTTTGAATAAACGAGCTGTGAGGAAAAGCATCCCTGAAATAAAGTGTACCTGGGAAGTCTTCGTAATATTTTGAAGGATTTAAAATAAATATCCCTGGTGTCTTGGCATCTCAGACAGAGCGGCTGGCTTGGGCGAAAACATACAGGGTGTCCCATTTAAAACAAACTAAGCTTTAAAACAAATCGGACAGCTCTACGTAATGAAACCACGGTGCTTTGCTTTAAAGCGTCTTCCGAAAGCGCAAATATACAATTTATGAAACCTAATAATTAATTACGACTAATTTTAAAACTTACTGCTGTCAGAGTCGTTTGCCAATAGTCATTTTGTTTTAAATTTAAACTGTTCATTGAGGCCTTTATTAAACGAGAAACCAAGCAAAAGACTGCCAGATTTCTAAAGAAAATACGAGAAAGAACTTGAATTCCTTCAGGATGCGCAACATACTCCACATAATCGAACCCAGGATCTTTTGCTGGACCCGCTCGCTGTGCCAAGACCAACATCAAACTCCGTCTCGGCAAGAAACGAGAGGCCACATATTGGATGCGTTTGCCTCACTCAGCGGTAACCATGATGCCATCTACCAGGACGTCTGCAATTACGTGGACAGGATTGCGAATATTTGTGTGCTCTCAGGGGCTACGCAACAGTCCATTCCGTAGTCGTTTAGGAACGCATAACGTGAATAAATATTTCATGTTTTCCGCTGACCACGTTGTCCTTTTTGAAGATGTGGAGAATGGTGCCGCATGCCGAAAGGGGCGCCTCTATCACTTTACAAAGCTTCGTCTTCGTAGTGTTTTTGTACAAACGCTTAGTCTGGCGTGCGCCAATCACTGATCGTTGTACGGGCTTACATGTTATTTTTGAAGCCTATTTTTTGTGTGAAAATTTATTAAAAAAACGATAAACTACATAAAACATTTTTTGAAAATTAATATTGGGTATTTGTGCTGTCAAGGCACTGCATAGTTGAAAGATTAGCAGTTGTAGATGTTTTGCAAAGTTGGAAAAATCTAACCGGCTTGCTAGAACTCGCCTGAGCGACCAAAATTATTTTTAACAAATTTGAAGACCCATCAGCTCGAAATACGTAAACATTTCGAAACGCATTTCTCAAATTACGTAGCCAGAGAAATGAGACTGTACGCCGCTCCGCGCATGATATTCACTTGGCCACGTGAAAGGCGAGCCGGAATATCCATCGAGAAAGTATATCCAATTGAGACGGGATGTCCAACGAGTTCGAATATCCAACGAGACAGAAGCTCCAACCAGGCCGGAATGTCCACCATGTCTGAACATCTAACGAGCCTAAATATCCACTAGTGGACTGTTTGATTTGTTGAATCTTTCGACTTGTTGGATATTCAGACTCTAAATCTGTCATAAATCAATTTACACATATGCAAGAAACACTCGACCCCAGGGACAACAAACAGTTTTCGAGCCCAGTCACTGGGTTTGAGGCTAGACATTTACCGGCGTCCCTGGTAACCCTAACAGAGTGGACTGTGATTTTGATAGGCGCAGCCTGCGTACGCGCAGTTTCAAACACTGCTGTCGGCTAAATTCTCGTTTTTTTCCGCTGTATTTTGTGTTTCAAGGTGTATGTATTTCCTTTGGGACATCAAAAAAGCATTAAAACATTTAAAAAAGCAAAAAAGAAGAAATTGTAAGCAATTTTTGTTGGGTACGCGCGCGACAGAAGGGATGCTAATGGAATATTAGTTGTCGTTTTTTTTACGACAAGTTTTGACGGCGCTGCCCGATTAGCCGCGTGTCAAACGACAAAGCGCTTAGCTGTCGAAAATAATTTACAACAAAAGATAGCCGAAAGGCATGCCTTTTTTCCGCTCACAAGTGATCTGTTTACCGATGGACAAGACACGGACGTACAATTTAGCAAGCGTTAACATTCGAACAATATATTGTACGTACCACACGATGCAGCGTTATCTGAAAAAAAATTATTTGAGAAAGATCTCAAATAACACAGTCACAGTCGACGACAATCACATCTTGACGATCGGACGGAATCCAAGATGACTTCGTTTTGGTGCACGTTTTGGGGAGAGCTTCCTGTTTTCACACCAGCACCAAAACGAAGGAATGGGTGCGACTGACTCCAACCTGAACAACTATTTTTAGCTACGACTGAGAAGGACTCTACGCGGATTATCTTTGAGGGGGGGGGGGGAGAACAGTTGTCATTGTTCGCAAAATCGCATCGAGGGCTGTTCGACTTCCCTTCTCTCCTTCGTTTCCCGTGAATGTTGAGCAGAAACGCTTAAATGGAAGGCACCTACCAGCCCTATTTCTCACAGTGGAAGATAACACAGAATGGGTACGCAGCATGCACCAGAAAATTTAAGTGGAAACTTTCAAGAGAGGCCAGAAAACGTCGAATGCAAAACCACAAAACACAGCTAAAGAATCGCGCTGAGTGAGTTTCCACAGTCCAAGAGAGTGGAAGAAAATTTCTAGCTGATAGAGGGCGCGAGAGTCGCACCAGCCGCATTAGCATCAGCAACATGGCGGCGGTTTAGGAGCGTTTTTTGAGAAGGTGCATAGTTTAATCACGCTCTTCGTCGATTTGTGACGTACTGCTATCTGAAAGTTCAACGTTTAATTCTAGGTTCAATTCAATTCAAGTGTATATTGACAGCTCACATTTCTTCAACAATCATGTCTTCTCTACAGTAAATGCAGCTTTGACGACGTTAGGAATGATTTCAAGAATTTGTCGTCAATTTTCAGCTCCCTGTTGCTTGCTACTCCTACTCTTACTTAAGTCTGTAGTTCGATCGCTACTCGAATTTGCCTTAGTAATTTGGAATTCATTGACTCTGTCGCAAGAGCTAGCTATTAAAAATGTGCAAAAACGAATGGTAAGGATTTCGTAGGACCGCTGCATTCGAAGGAGATGTTTTTATAACTACGAAACATTGCTTCGTAGATTTTCGCTGCATAAATTGGCCTTGAGAAGGCAGTGCAGAGATTTTTTATTCCTTCACAATTTGTTCATGGCAGGGTAAATTCGGCGGCTTTATTACAAACTATTGAGTTTCATGTTCCCTCTCGCCCGAGCCGAAACATTTAAACTTGTTATCCATCTTGCTGGTCCGCTGTAATCCCATTGTCAAGGATACAAATTGCTCATGATTCAAAAAAATTTCACCTCGACATCTTTTTATCCGCTCAGGAGTTTATGTTAAATCTACGTGACTGGATGTCTGTGAACTAATAAATAATCAATTTTTGCATTCTGATAATGTTGCAAGACTTTTATTGATTTTACTTTGTCGTTTTCAGTATTTTTTGGTTTTACTCCATGTATGCTTCGTGCATTACACTGTGAACCGAGAGGTTGTTTGTGGGCACGACAAAAATGAAGCAATATATTATTATATTAATATTATAAGATGTGATAACAACTTGCACCCGGTGAGATTGTTGGTGAGATCATTCAAATAAAAACGGACTGCCATATTTTGGTAATGAATCGTTTGGTCGGTATTTTTCGAGTGCTTGAGAATGAGCAAAAGCAGCAGCGAAACCAACCTCAATTATGCGACGCACAATGTCCAGTTTGTGGTGAGTGTGTCCATCGTTAATTTGTATATATCTAGTTTGATTTCAAAATGTTTATAATATAAATACACTCTTTAGTGAGTACATTTTTCGGTTGTCTGTTTAAAAAAAAGAACAATCAGGATGTCTGCACACATGTCGATAGAAGGAATATTAAAGATGCGCCATAAAAACTAATTTTGATATATTTTTGACTTGCTGGATATCTTGGCTTCTTTGTCAATATTAATATACGAAGTCTCTGAACTCATACAGACCAAAAATATGTAAAATATGGGCGGTAGAATGTGTATTCACTTTAGACAGACGTTATAGAGACAAAGGTCGTATAAAACTTGTTCACTCATGTTGATGAAAAGTAGGTTATATATAGCCAATTGAATATTATTCAAGATTTTAACTTTGTTCGATAGCCATGCGCGTGAAAGAAATTTATAGATAATGGATAGAAATAGTGTGATAGAAAGTGGGCTGTAAAAAAGTCGCAAGAGTTTAAAAAAGGTCGCAAGAATCTCTATAGGCATTTGAATTGCTTTTTGTTTTCATTGGGAAAATCCCAGATTTTTATGTAAACAAATACTTGCGCATAAAATATTCTGGGTGAACCGGTGTGTATGGTTTACAGATAAGCATCACTACTGGGGGCACTTGTCACATACCGTACCCCATTCCCGTATCCAAAAAACGAGTGCTGGGTACTAGTACTCGTGCAGCGTATAAAAATGTTTTAAGCCACTCAGACGTGCTCTTTTTTCAATACTTGTACACGCAGGTACTTTAATACCTATTGTTGATATTGCTGAAGTTCCAGATTGTTGATTATACTGCTTACAACAGTAACACTGATCAATTGGAGAATCAACGTATTTTAAGCGTTTCTTTTTCCAAAGACAGGAAAGAAGTGCGTGGAGGAGGCAGAGTCATTGCAGGAAGAGAAACAGTGCTCCTGCACATGGCTCTTAAGTTACTTGTTTTAAGATATCCGTACGTGTACAAGACAGCACTAGCGGTGTCCAGGCTAGTATAGATCACACCATCCGCCCGTGATTTCAATAAGGGGTGCATTTTGCAAGCAGGTGGTCGCATGACCAGCGTGGCCCGAGCAGTTCTTCAGGAACTGGCTAGGTGGCGCAAGACGACGCCTTATTAAAAGCGTTCCTCAGAATGCACTCAATATTCATCAATCCAGTAACGCGCCACTAAGGCTAGGTTGCCCATCATAGCTAGGTTACAGTGCCTGGAAGCGGAAGTGTGACGGGCTGGAGCGAAGGGCTGCATCGAGTTGCGATGAAAGCAACTCGCCTGCAGACTGCAGCGCTTCAAGTTGAGCGACGATTTCCATCGCGACTTCATTGCTACGTACGCGCTGCCGGCAGCGCGTGCATTGAAATATGACACTTTTTTCTTTAGATTCAGGTGCCCGGAATATTGAAAGTCCTATTGCTAGCATGTTCCTTGAATATCAAAACGTGTATTACTGTATTTTTGTCAACCACATAGCTACGTGTTTCGAGGCACAATCCACCTACGTATGACTACCTCTGGAAACTTGTCCATTCAAAATCGCCGGGCCCTACGCTTCAGTGCCCATGCAATGTACTGCCATGAGATGCTCAGGTTTTGTGACAACTGGTACTCCCTTTATTCCAGTTACGTCTTTTATCTTTTTATAGATTACGCACGAAGACAGGGCTCGTACAACTGGTATTTTAACTGCTGGAAATAACGAAACCTGAGTCATTATACCGCAAAAATAAGATACCTATACACGAAATGTACGTGGTTGCATTATTTCAAAAGAGAGAGCCAATACGTGATATTTCAACCGGAGCCTTAATTCTGTCCATGTTTAAATGAAAAAAAAAACGAGAGAAAAAACAGGACCAAAGCTTTAAGTGATTGCGCAAGGAACGTGCTGGATGGTGACACTACCTTTCCCGCCGAAGACAACTAACGCTAACAAAACTGCGCTTCCCGATAACACGATGGCTGTCAACTACTGCCAAGAAAATACGTCGACAGATAAGCTGGACACGCAACATACAGGGCCTGTGATTTCAGCTAGAACTTATCTTTTAAAGAGGATGATAGTTGGACGAGTTGCGTCTTCAAGTATATAACTAGCACGGCGAACATCAGGTAAGGGCATAATCATTATCTTAAGTTGGATAATTAACGATACAAATAAATTAGTTAACATTTATTTAAGTGTTAGGGGTACTGTTGCAATTTCAGTATTGACGGAAATTACAATTAGAGACCCCACCAAAGAAAAGAATTTGGAAAAATGTAATAACGTTTTTTAATGTATTTTCTCAACTTTCACGTTTCTTTGCTGGATTTAAAAATTGCTCGTATAAAGAGCCTATAAGCACTTCCTACAATGACACTTCTGAGGGTGACGTGGTTTCAGTCACGTCGTCACTTGTGTCGTCAGCCCACCCAACACGGACACGCTAGCCGGTATGTGTGGACACTATTGAAACGAGTACGAAACTTTCTCAAGCGTCATTGTGGGCAGGGCTTCGTGCGTTCCGGGGCAGGCTTTGCTCGCAATTTTTAAATCGGGCGAAAAAACACGAGAAATGTTCATTTCATTCGTCAAAAGCTATCACACTTTCACAAATTCTTTCATTTCGTGTGGCCTTTAATAGTACTTGCCGTAAATACTGTACTTTAAAAATGACCCCTAAAACCATTAATTAAGAAGTGATTTAACGAATTTTATGTAATTAGTCGACATACAATGACGATTATTTTTCGATCTAATATGAGTAGATAATGATAAATATATGGTGCAGACGGAATTTGTCGAATTATCCCGCTTTTGTTAAAAAAATAATGCTAAGATTAAAAATCTCACACCTTAAGTGATGAAACAATTAATGCCCACAAATGTGACGTTTCTATGTTACAACAATCTTCGTTCATCCAATGATCATATCTACGCTATTACGTCCGGATGCAGCAGGGGAAGGGACCAATGAAACACCGTCAAAAGCAGAAGCCTACTGGGCCTTTCCATACATAATTATATCAGCGATGATAAAACATGTGTATGGCGGATTATGTTGACTATAGCGCGCGAGCGGCGCTCGGTACGTACACCCAGCGCCACATCGCGGGTGCAGTCCGAAACACCGCGTATTCACGGCACTGCTTGCTGGCTCTCTCAGGCTACGATCACACCCTCGCGTTGTTGCCAGCTAGGCGCAAAGCAGACACCGCCGCAGCTCCTGCCGACCTTTACTTCTCCGGCTCGTGTGGATGCCTCTTACCACCTCTTGGACCCTCTTAGCCCCTCTTAGCACCTCTTACCATCTCTTACCACCTCTCACTACCTCTCACTACCGCTTACTAGGTAGTCAAATAACCATTGTACGGACTTACCAGGCTAATCACATTGATAGAAAAGCTAGCCAAACATATTTTATAGGACAAACGCCGATTCATAGATTTTTCTCGTTTGTAGCTTTTCCTATACACGTTTCAAAAAGTGCTATTTTAGAAAACGCCTTTCTCACTACATTTAGTGTTTCTCTGTGCTAAAAATATTATTTAGTTATTTGCAACCTCGTCTTAGAAAAAGTAGGAATACAATCCAAAGCAGAACTTGCGACATTTTAAATTATAGAAAACCACAGCTTAGCTCCGACACAAGCACATTTTGTATATGGATATAATAAAAAATTACACGAAAGCTGATTAATAACACTGCACATGACATGTCAAACAGGAACAGTGTTTCCACCCCACCCCCACGTGAACAAAGCGAACGTTGCAGCTTACAGTCTGCTCGATCTATTGGAAGGGAAGTGGTGATATCGGGGAAATCAGCGGCAAGAACCTTAATAATCCACCACAGCCTAATTTCTGTCGACCACTGCTCTCACGCTTGATGGAAAGGAATTATAAAGCTGTGTAATAAAGTCCGTTTTATCGCGGAGCGTGTCCCACACCTCGTGGACGCAGCTCCACAGGTCGTCGGCAGTGGCGCTGTGGAGAGGATGGTGCGCCATAGCTTCATTCGTGCTCCACCAAACCTGCTCCATGATGTCCAGGTAGGCCCCCTCGGGGGCCATGGAAGTACGTAGGATGCGACAACGTTGCGGAAGACCCCGGACTTTGCGAGACGTTGAATTGGGTACAGGTCCTGCTGTAGTCGGGTTCCCGCCAGGCAAGCCGATATCCAAGGCATATGCAAGCATCACGTAGTCAAGTATGTCATATTAAGTGTGTTACGTTAAGCTTTCCTGGATCCTGAAGAGTGGCCCGAGCCGGTATCGGGAAACGGCAACCCAGACACTCAGGGAGCTGCGGCCTATACAGCGGTGACATGCCGCACAAAGCACGGATCGCATCTGTTAAACGGAAATTTTCTGCTGCTTAAATGCGCAAACAATGCAAGTTAGAGCCGCTGTAGCATAACATGACAGGACTTCAGAGCAACGAATACTTTACCGGCAGTAGTCGATTCGCCTTAGTCGAAGCCGCAGGCCCCATCGAGTGGTAAAGGTTGACTCGTTGCTGAAGACCACCTGCCTTCAGCAACGTCTGCTGTCCATATGCCGCGAGGTCGAGAGCGAAGCGAAAACAAACGCGCTTATTCCCGGTCAGAATTTTTTTTTTTTTTTTTGCTGAGCATCGGTTTGATTGTTTTGCCTCAGCAAACCAGCGCCTGACGGTGCGGTCTCAGAAGGCTACGTCCTCTGCTTCGAGAAATTCGCTAGCAGGCAGAAAGGCCTTTAACGTCACAGCAGCCATAAGAAGCTGGTCCTCTTCGGCGTTTGCTGACCGTGGACGCGGTCTGCGTAGAACAACGCTTATCCATCCTTCAATGCAGTAGGTTCGGATTATTCGGTTCACCGTTGGCAGGGGTCTTCCTATCATTTCGGCCATTTGTCATTGCGAGTACTCTCAGAAACCTAGATTGACTACTTCCTGTCTTTGCTCGTGTGGATCTCTCACCACGGCTTGCCTGGACTCTTACATTCTTGACAAGCGATATTTATTCGTAGAAATTGCAGAGTCATTGCAATATAAATCCCGTCCAATTTTTTTTTTTAATATTGTATAACGCTTGCATTTCGATAATTTGGGTTGGGTTTGTAACCAACTATTACCAAAACAAATGTGACACAAAAAAGATCAGGAACGGTCGTGTGTCCGATTAAGAATAGGACATAAAGCGTGATATGTACAAATCATCGGCGATTAATATGCTTAGCCCGGCATATCTCTTTCCTTTATTATCTGACTGGCTTGTATGCCTTTATCAGAGGATCGCCCGTCGAGTATGAGGCACCCAGATGAGTCGGCGAAGGAACCATCGGCAGGAGCTACGGCAGCGTTTGCCTTGCGCCTAGCTGACGAAAACGCGAGGGCGTGATTGCAATCTGGAAGAGCCAGCCCGCAGCACCGCGCATGTGCGGAGTTTGGGAAGGCGCCTGCTATGTGGCGCTGAGTGTACGGACCATCCACCGCCGGTATTATAGTTAACAAAGACTTCCATATTCGAAATGATGAGAGACGTCACGCCACATTGATGCTTTTCTAACGCTATTTTATGGGGAGCGCAAGTTCGTCTGCGTCTGGCACAAAGGTTGCGATGAAGGAAAAACGCCGAGCTCTCATTGGCTGATTCAAAATATTTATTCGTTAGACCTCAGGGCATCTTGAGACGATGTCTACTCACTACCCTTTTAATCAAAGCCAATAAGAGATCGCCATCGTTCTGACGTCGCCGCAACTCCTGCACAAGAGGCATACGACTTGCTCCCCGCATTGGTTACATCAGCTCGTATCGCTGGTTGTGTCCGGGCTTAAGATAAAACAGTCTAGCTAGAATTTTCAGAAAAAGTACGTACCATTAAAAACAAAAAGTAGCAACTTCGCAAGCAGGATCAACTTAATTGCGATTGGTAAAAAAAAAGTCTAAACACGTGCTCCATCGATAGAACAAGCACAAGGCACAAATGGTAGGATCAGAGTCTATACGGTGTAATCGCATATCTTTTTTTGCGTCTTATATGTGTATTGGTTATGCACAATATATTCACACAAAAAAAACACTCCCCGTCTTTAGCCGCAAGTTGTGATCAAATCTCGTTGACATGACTCAAAAACCGCGGTGTCACAAGACACGACTCATAAACACCAGACATTTGACCCAATCGTGAAAAGCTTCCGTATGCAGAAACAATATGTTTTGACTCATTCAACTCACACCATTTTACCCAAAGAAAAAAACCGGTACTCACAGTACGTCTCGTTCACCAACTTGGACACCCGCTCCGCTCGCATCTTGCTGTTCCTCTTGCCCATGGCGCAGCCGAGGCCGTCCCAGCACAGTCCACGGGTCAGAGACGGCGTCCTGCGCACTCACTCACCGAGCTTGGGTACGGCGTCGAGACACGCCACTCTCGCGAAAACCGCTAGTGGCCGGGCGAATCACAATCACGTCGACCTTGAAGATCGGGCAGCAAAATCTGCGGCCTGCTTCACAAGTGAATCGGCACAATCGGAAGACACAGGCGGTGCACGGGAAGCGGCGGCGGCTTGAGGCGCTACAGCTGACAGACGGAGGCGTGGTTGCCCACATTCGAAACAGCGCCAGTCGCAGGTGTCGCCCGCCAGAGATGCGCTTTGCTTAGAGTTTTTATTTTTTTATTTTGTTCGGGGTTACCACTGTTCCGTCTGCTCCACCGCCAAAGAACCCTTTTCCGCCTCCTTTCTTCGATCGCGATTCCGCGCGCCATCTATCCACTGTCGGGCAAAAATGGGCTCAGGAATGAGAAGGGGGGAATTGGACCCGCGAATTTAAAACAGAGGACAGGTTGTGTCGTTCCTTTGGAAATCTGATTAGTGCCTAAACCTCTATCGTTACAGCTACTAGTTACACAAACGGGCGGTTCCTGCTTGTGCTCCTTGGGCGCAAGCAAAGTGACCTGGTTTCGAAAATACGGATCTTTACTACGAGAGCAATTAATTTGTCAATAATGGGGGTTGTGGGGATATTTATACAGCGTGTAGTTGGTCAGCCATTTAAAGTTGCGACGAGTCACTCCGAGTAGATGAGCAATCTAGCCAGTGCAGTACAACCGCCAGCCTGGAGTCTTTAACGTGCACCACGCAGTAGTGATACATGACCGCACGCCGGTACGATGCTCATCCCGATCGAAACGGGCAGGGGTGGGGATGGAACCCAGGATCCCCGAGTTCTGCAGCGCGGGCTTTCGAGCTACTCTTTAATAAAACACAACCAGGATTCACATCACTGTGATGAAATCTTGCTCTCCTAGGTATATCTGTGCCTTCAAATCGGTATAGTGGGTACATTTGGCTGTTCATTCCGAAGAAGTCGCGACATCAGTGGACTTGATTTCTCCACTAAATTTAGCGGGGAAATTGACATGACAGTCATTGATGACTCTCCTTCGTGACGGTTATTCATGACGGTTTTATCATGTGATATACAAGATAAAAAAAAACATTGTAAGTTGATATTTGAACGTATCAATGTGCATTCTAAGAAAAAGAAAAACAGGAGATACTCAGGACGATTTAAATACGCTTTAGTCCTCCCGTGGCATTGAGATGGTAATCAGCGGCTCTATTCGATTTGAGTCTATCCGACGCTCGCCCTTTCACGGATGAACGAAGAACCAGAGGAGCGCGGGCGGCGGCGGAGATGGTGGCAGGGAATATCTGCCTTGGTGGCGCTGTTACCGCATGGTTCTGGTCGGCGTGTTCATACTTTGTGCAGTTTTAACGGAAAAAAAACAACAAGTGTGTCGTATTAGAAATTGCTGTGTTCCGCTTCGCAAATTTTAAAAATCAGCATGCTCAGTTTCTTGACGCACATTAAGATCTCCGTCACCTTTGATATGCTCCTGCTGTATCCGTATCTTATTTGTAGCCAAATAAGTCAATTTTGGCACACTGACCAGAATCAGCGAGCAGGCGCACGGTATATTATGAATAATTTATCTTATTCGCATCCGCCTTTTTGGAAAGACCGCCCACCTTCTATGGGGCGTTAAAGTTGTGAATATAGTGTAAATCAAGAGGCTGGCCCTCAAAGTCACGGGGAAAAATAGTGGTCCTACGTATTGGTTTCACATTTCGTCAAAAGTGTTTTTATTGGTGCTTTTTAGCTTGTTAACATTTAATTCTTCGATAAATGAAAGTATCAAACCTGGCAGGGCCAACAGCGCACATAGACGAGGGTGGGACAGTTGGCAATAACTGGGCTTGTAACACCATCTCCCGATAGGCGCTGCGAGCAGATGAAGCACTCCTCCGAAAGCTGACGGCCTGGTCGCCTGCTCGTTGCGCCCGTCCTGAAAAGTCCGGAGAGGGCGTCTTCTATCTTCGCTAATTAGGCTGTCCGTGTTCACATTTGCCTTTGAATCTGGCGCACCGTACACTCAGATTTATCCCAGGAAGTAAGTTAAGTCTTCAAGTTTCCCAAGGTGAAATGCACCACTAAATTAGACCTTTGAAAAAAGTTGAGATTGTTATTGAAACGCCAATATCTCCGATCGATTTCGGAGCGAGTCTTGAAATTTATGACAGCATTGTTATGTCTATTACCTGAAGGGAAAACAGCTTTGTTTTCCCCTTCAGGTAAAAATAAATATCAGTATAATAATAAAATCAAACAACTACTTTAGACATCCCTTAGTGAAAAAGTTATTTGTAAGATAAATTTCTTTTGTCCAAGAAACACATGTGAATCATAAAGATATATAAGAACATATAAACATATAAGAACCATATAAGAAACTTCTAAGAAGCTTCTCACAACTGTCTTACATCTTTCTTATATGTTCTTATATATTTTATATAGTTCTTATACGGTTTTTATATGGTTCTTATATGTCAATATAATTGAGACGGCCCATTCTTCACATGCCCATTCGTCATACGGCGACTGGTAACAGGTCCGGACGTCACAGAGCAACATTCGTCCATAGGGCAATTCGCCAACCGGACGACCTGTCACACAATAGTTACAAGATAGTCTTCTTGTCAGAACCGTTCGAACCGAACGGATCGGACTTATCCCCCCTTCCCCCACCCCCTAGATACAATGCATGTTTACTTGGAATTACGAGTGCATATATAGTTGGGGACGACAAACTTTTATATAAAACCGCAGCGACATATTGCTACAATTATAATCAATGCGCTACAATTCTCACTTTCACCTTCTGTCTACCGAAAAACAGGCCACTGAGTCATGTTCACAATTATAACAAAACGATTAATTGATTCTAAGTTTTAACTGTAGAATGTGACGTTTCGGGATGCTGCCCTCAAAGTCTCCAAACGATCGCAACTGTTATAGCGGCTGACAATGAATCGAAGGCGCTTGCTGCAGCCTGCGTGCTTTCTTCGACACCGTCGATGATGTCGCGCCACCCTCCGCTTGTGCAAGCTTCATCTCTGTCAGGCCCTGCTCCCTCTTGATACAGCCCAGAAATGCCCAGTTGTTTGGGGCGCTGCAACCCACGTTATTCTGCAAAAATAAAGTATAATGTGCAGACATCCTTTTGGAGTACGCACCGAATCGCATTTGTTTTTAACAAAAATATTTTTCATTACAGCACGTTACTAAAACATCTTACAAGACATAATAAATTACTTCACACAAATACCTGGAGTCCCCGATGCCAAGGCTCGAGGCTGTTATTTGTCCTTGGCATTTCTGACAGTGTTGATTCCCTTACTGACCAATGTGTTAGTGGAAAGATGGCCGACAGAAAGCCGTTTTGACGGGGCCTCCCGATATATACATCCTCAAAGTAGTCTGCCACGGGTGCAGCCTCTGCGGGGAAAACCTCAAGCAAATCCTGGAAGGCTCCGGGGATGTCGGAAATCAGCAAAAACGCCAACGCCGGTAGCATCTTCATATGGAAGCGTGCAGAATGTATCATACGTTGTTGGTTTCATAGAAACTAACAAAAAAAGTTATTAGTGGACAGAAAGTTAGGTTCCAAGCAGTCTGGTGGAGACTGATTGTTATAACTCGCAAAAAAATCGCACACCTGCTTTTTCTATGAGTTTGTTTTGTCCGCAGTTACTTTTATTGCTTATAATAGAATAACTACCATGAACCTTAACAGAAAACTCTTCGTCTGTGTTATAGCGGCCCTGATGACCACTGGTTCACACCTTCCTGTACGCTAACTGGGATATGTGGAAGAAACCCCTGGATCCTGGCTCCGGGAACTAGGGCTTGTAGCGCATTGATGGCCGTGATCGTAAAATGTGTGTAAACCACGTCAACACTGATGGGCCCCATAAGACACAGCAGAACATAAAACAAAACCTTGGCATTTGAAAACAACAATTTCCATATGTCTCAAACGCTATCTGAAACAGAATTCAGAGCAACGAATTGTTTGCATAACAAACTTAGCAAAAATTCAAGTGCTTACCTCTTGTAGGTGGCTTCAGACTTCTTGGGCAGCAAGCTATAAATCATAGGCTCAAACTACATCGTTTACGCCATCAAGAACTGTGTAGAGCAGGTAGAACTGGACAAGAGTCACTTTGAACGTCCCGTCCGCGAACCGTTCTAGCACATAACGGGGCTCACGTTAACTCACTTCCCATGCTGCGTTTACGCCACTTCAACAGTATTGTGGTGGCTTCGCGGCGGCATTCTGGGGCGGCTTGTTACGGAAATGTTAACGCGCTTGGGACCACCCAAAAACGCCGCTTCGCGGCGGCCAACCATAGCGAAAGTGTCTTTCGATGAAAAGTCGGCGTTCGCTAAACCGTCTTTCGACAAACTGAGTGCCACCCTTCTGAATGTCACGGGGCTCGAAGAGTTGGAGACATAACAATAGAAGTGGTAAATAAAGATGTCAAGTAAAGTTACGCTGAGGAAGTTTCGTGCGACTGGTCTACATGGGAAGATCGTTATCGTTGTGTCCTCACGGCCCGGAAAGACGCCGCCAACGGAAGGATGAAGAACCAAACGTGAATACACACATAAGCGAGACACAGCGGAAACATCTCGACGGAGAGGCGGATACACGAGGACACTAAAATAAGACGTCGGTATGGCGAGTTTGTTGAAAGGAAACGGTATCAAGTTTCACTCGAAGCCGAACTACAGGAGGAAAGAAGTCGTTCTTCGGTCAGTTTCACCAACTGCTTAATCGGGCTGGAGTCTGGGATTTATCACTTGTAACTGGTTGGTCGCAGAGGCAAATGGCTTCCTTGTATGTTTTGTGGAATGCAGAGAGAGACATTTTGTTTTTTAAGTGCTTCCCTATTTATTTGCATTTATACAATGGGTACTCTTTTTTCTTTAACATTTCGAAAGAAAGTGCGTTGATTTGTTTTATTGCTTTTGGTTGTTTCCCCGTTTGTTTTAGTCTGGGGGAAATGGGGGGAGGAAAATATTTAATTGGAGAAGTACCTTTTACATCTCCTGCCAACGTCCCTACGAGTGTGGAGTTGTGTCGTGCTCCTGGTTCTATAGTTGTCCCTCCCTATCACTTAGTTTAGCAGTCTTTTAAACCTACTTCAAAAATTTAGTGACCCATTTGTTTCGTTTTTTCTTCCATGGTCTTTCGACGCAGGGACCAAAATGGCAAGATCTGTGAATGAATTTGGGGCGATTCGAAAGCGTTGCACCTACACGAATGCTTGCATGCATGCTGACAAAGATACAGGACACAAAGTGTTAAAAGAAACGTTGTTATCAGTCGTCGGTCTCAGTTTCTTCCTGTACATGGGACCTCCTATAACCGCTAGCATCTTTGAAAGGATCAGCCTTAGACAAGGCAAATAAAAAAAAAAAGAATGGCATGGTTGGCCCGAGTAGTACATCCCGTCAATTGCTTCCAGCTGCTGCCTGTAGTTTGCGCTCGGTTCACCCCAAACTTGACAGTTCGCTGGAAGTTACTTGCTTGTTGGACCAGTCGTATGTTTTTCTTTCGCCACGTGATCACGCACCCGCCCTTATTTTCGTACAGAGAAAGTATTTGATCAGATGATGAAAGTATGGTGCCTGGATCGCGTCTCCGACTGGTGTGTTTAGCGTCCTATCCCGCCCATACATCAAAAGTGGTCCCCAAGTAGTACACAAATGACGTCACAGAAGACGGAGTGTCATGCTGTTGCCTGTCGCGATCCTGACGGTTGGCCGTAGAAATGCTGGCGAAAAGCACGAACGAACACGAGTGTCGCTGTCGTCACTGCGTCCCAGGCGTCCAAACTTCCAGCTGCTGTATCTTCCGTGGACTGTCACAGTGGAGAGCGACCTACAGCAGAACAGGCCTCTTCTGCACACACCACCACTGTTGGGACGCCGCCAGGATCGCGACCGGCGACAAAATGACACTTCAATGACGTCACCAGGCGGAAATCGAGGGACCACTTTTTTGGCCGTGGTAAACACACCAGCCGTAGACGCGTTCCAGGCACCATAATGAAAGGGAGACGGTTGATTGGTGGTGCGAGCGCGATACTCGTTGCATTGCATGTCAGCTCAGGGGCGAAGGGAATATGCAGCATGTAGACGGCGACAGACGCCCCGCCTCGAGCGCCAGCTTTCTGACTTTGATAACAATTCGGAGCACGCGCAGTCGAAATTCGGCGGCCACAAATGTTTGTATGGAATTACTGCACTGGCTGAATTTCTACTCTACCAAGGACACATCAGACGCCTCGCTCTTTAATACATTGTTCGCATGCGCGCGTTCTATCTTGTATACAGGTTACTTAAAATCAACGTGTATTTTTATATATGCTCACTCACGAAAGGTATTCCCATTTCTTTAAACCCTTACTCGTAAACAAAAGGACTCAATATTTTTTAATGATAAGTAGGCCACCGATTGCGACTTTCGAAACCATGAAGTTTATGGCTGCTATATAAACAATCAGGACCTTTTTTGCGTTACGTTTCTTATGGGGTATTTCCCTCCAAGCGGGGATGGTTTCTTGTTTTTTTTGCTTTGTTTTTCTTTTTTCAAATAAAAGAAATGTAGTTAATATGGCTCCCTCGGAATTCGAATGGATTTTCGCCCGAGGTCAGTAACACGTTTAGCGAAAACCACAAACACGCAACCAACATCTGCCACCGTTGAGAAATCTTGAGCACAGTCACGGTGCCGTCCCGGATGCCATTGCGGCGGCCTCTCCGGCATCTTTTTTGCTATCTGGATGCTTCTAAAGCCGGACGAACGAAGATACCAAACAAACAGGTCACTGGAAGATTTTTGTTTTTTATCCGCACACCCACCCAGATGTTTTGGAAGATATAGTACCCACGCATCCGTTACCGTGCGTTAGGTCTGCGCTCGTTGAGGGAGAAAGAACCGTATTTTGTCAAAAGTACGAGGAACAGGTCCCCTCACATTTTCCCCACGCACCGAACACGAGGGAGAGAGGGTGCATGGGGACGCGTCCGTGCTATATCGCCAAGGCTAGCCTAGCATCCACAGTGCTCCAACTTGTCAAGACAGATAAGCGCCTTTCGGCGTTATGTGCTTTGACAGAATTGGAGCACTGCGGATGGTGGGCTAGCCTTGGCAATGTAGCACTTCTTGATAGAATGCAACGTCGACCAGAGCTAAAACGCTCACAAGAATGGCACTGCGTTGGTGGTCGCCATTACACATACGGCATGGAACGCGTCTCCGACTGGTGTGTTTAGCGTCCTATTCCTCCTGTGCATTGAAAGTTGGCCCCAAAGTGGAAACGATTGACGCCACAAAAGCCGGAGTGTCATGCTGTCGGGTGTCGCGAACCTGGCGGTTTGTCGAAGAAATGCTGGCGTAAAGCTTGAACGAACGCGCGTGTTGCTGTTGTCGCGGCGTCCCAACTTCTGGCTGCCGATGCTACCGTGGACGGCTAAGCTGGAGAGCGACCTGCAGCAGAACGGGACTCTGTCGCGAACACCAGCGCTGCGTGGACACCGCAAGGATTGTAATTGGCGACAGCATGACACTTTTCTACTGCGATATCGGGCGGAAATCAAGAAATCACTTTTTTGGACGCGCTAGACACACTTACAGGCAGCTGTAACACACCAGTTGGAGAGGCGTTCTACACACTATAATTACATACTCAGTCCCTGGCTCGTCTTGTCTTTAGTCGTTCACCTCGAGTCTGCTTCTAGTGACGTTTGGGAAACGGTTAAACGGGAGTGACAGCCAGTGAAACTTGCAGCAAAGCTTGGTCATCTGGTAAACGAAGGTCGCTGCCGGTAAAACTACCAGCGAAATCTGGGAACCGAGGGTGGGTGCCGTGAAAACGCCCTGCGAAGACTAGTAAATTACGCTGTTTTCGGAAGAAAATGGGTGAAAATTCACCAGTTTTCACCGGATGTCACTGGAAGTTTTTGCTGGATTTTTCACTTGGGAATGCCACCGAATCCAGGTTCTTTGGTTTGTGTAGTTTTCTATGAAGGTTTATTCCTTGCTGCCTGACAATCTAATATGAAGAGGAACATTTAAACCTAAGTATATTATAAAACCAATTTGACAAAATCTCCAAGTTTTTCTTTTTAATGTTAAATTAACGATTTTTTTTGTGCTCAAAAACGTTTTTTAAGTTCCCAAGGCCTAATTTTAGTGAACGTTGATATTAGCTCTAGACTGGGAGTTCAAAATGCTTGACCAGTAAAATAATAAAATGAACTTCGGCGAAATCAGGCAACTCGTTCCCATGCTATCAATCCCGAAACTTGCGACAACAAAAAAAGACAAAAAAAAGCGATACTATATCCGTTTTCACCTCAAGAACCGAAGTAAAACAAGTCCGGCTGCTCGCGGAGCATTACTACTTTCCCACTTCATGTGGATAATTAAGACATATGTAGGTAAATTTTAGATTAGATATATGTTATCTTATCAAGACACACACGTTACGAACGCCAGAAGCATCGTTTTTTACTCCGACAACGAAATCTCGTAAGAACTACTTCGCGCCGCGTACGAACAATGCGCAAAACTTGCTTTTTTCTTGAGGTGAGAATGGGTATAGTTTAAAAAAAGAACATCCTTTCAATTTAAGCACCGTCTTGCGATAAATCTCTTTCGACGGCATCGAGCTCAGGGAGTACTAGGGCCGTAATCTAGACGGCGACAGCAAGCGGCACCGAGGGACCGCACTCTAATGGTATATTCGGCTGGTTGATTTTTAGCGCTCTGGAGCGCTCTGAAAAGCCGATGCCCATTCGGCTGATTGAAGTCGGGCGCTCTAAGTGCATTCGGCTTGTTCTTTCAGAGCGCGCTCTGAGAATCCGATCGGGTCGTCCTCCGACTCGGAGCGGTTTGAGGCGCTCCGACTGTCAAGTGGGAGCGCGCGCCAGAGGACCGGTCACGTGATCCCAGCCATTTTTGTTGGGCTGGAAGAAAACCCGACACGGCCGCCGAGAGACCCAGCACCCAGCAGCTCCCTCCTTGGCTGCTTATCGTTGGAACTTGGACGCTGTGTTCGAGTTTCGCAACATGGCTAAACGCATGTGTTTAGCGTTGGCGGGGACACCGTCAGTGCTGCTGTTTCATTTAGCAGACGACAGCAGCAGCTCGGAGGACGACGACGATGGTCCCGCCTACGAGGCGATGTTTCGAGAGTTGTTCGACGCGCCGTGCGCAGTACCAAAAGTCAAGGAATATGTTTTGACAGTAGTGAACGCCTACTCCGACAAAGAGGTAAGAAGCAAGGTACCAGTAAGTTAGCTAGTTGTAATGTTATTTTGTTTGATAGTCCCGCAGGAACTTTCGTCTGGCACGGGTGTCCTGCTACGACCTTATCGACCAGTTCGAGGGCTCGAGCTTTTTTTCATCGACATCTCACCACGGCGGATCGCCCACCAAGACAGCAGAGGAGCACATCCTTTCATTCCTCTGGTGAGCCGTCTTTGCTTTTATCTGGCGTATAGCAGCAACACTGCTGCATGTGTAAAGTGTGTACGAGAGGCAGATTTTTTTTATGCTATGCTGTCAGTGGTAACGTATAGATTTCAGTGATCTAACGTCAAAGCTATACCTTCTCGAGCTTGCGTGGAGGCCGAAGAAAGTCACGTGCACGTGCTCCCAAAGCAGTAGGGTGCAGTACTGTGGAAGCTACGCTAACCTCCATAACGTAGCATCAATGCCGAGTATAGTACATGCGAAATATTGCATATTATGCTCATAAACAGCTGTTCATCACATGCTGAGGATGCAAGTTGAGAGCAAGCTATACTCTGCGTCAACTTCGGCTGGGTAGCTAGTAGTGATGGGCCGAACCGGGCAAAGTTAGGATTCGGCAAAGTTCGGTACGCACCGAACTTGTGACCTAAAATTCAGAGAAGATTCAGTAGAGATTCGGCAGGCCTCTGCGTATGCCCATACTCGCAAACCAGAGAGCCTCTGCGGACGAGGATACACAAATTTTGTTAAACAGCACTTTTGTTCAGCCGTAATTGTGTTAATAATACTAAATACGTCAAAAAGTAATTTTTCAGAAGCTTTCATACCTTCTTTCTCACAGAAAAAATAAGAGAGATCAATCGGCTAGCTGGTCTGGCCACTTTGTGCCTAGCCGAAGTTGTGTACCGAATTTATCTAAAAGTTTGGCAAAAATTTAGGTTTGCCGAATCTCAGATTCGGAAAAAGTTCGGCCCATCACTAGTAGCTAGCTGTAAGTTGCCGTCTAGCTGAACGGGCGCCTGTCCAGCCGAGGGACACTCAGCCTCGGAGAGCTCAGCATTAGAGTGTCGTTAATGTACTGTGAAAAAGGTGACGCCAACTATAGTCCTCTACTTGGTCTGCTTTAACGTCCCGAGGTAGTTTATTTAACAACCGTCTTGGTGAATTTACTGCTTCCTTGGTAATACAACTCGCTCTTTATTGCCGCTGGACCATGAACTCCCAAAATCATTTATTAATTCGCTCGCTTGTGATATTTTTGCAATGAAAGTGGCAGCTGCGAAACCTTCCTGGCTTATTTGCGAAAGCACAAGAAGGAAATCGCCAACTCTAACCATAGGTTACTGAAGCAGTGTCTCGGAGTTTCAAGGCTAGTTTGGGCCCATGTTTAAAATTGAGTGTCAGTAAAAACATGCGTCACTGGTATGCATAGAAGCGACATGTATCCTTGTTGTTTCATTCACCTCTGAACAAGGAAACAGCCTGGTCTCGAAGCAGGACAATGTTTACTGAACTCATGATGGTTTTTCTTCTTAACCGGGCAGAGAGCTGCCGAACCTTAACCTTATGAAATATAAGAATATATTTTAGGTTACAGCTCAATGTGGCACCACTACATCTTTTTAGGTACGTGGCCAACAAGTCTTCGATGCGGGAATGTGCTTTGCTCTTCAACATGGCAGACTCAACAGTGTTGGCCGTGATAGACAGGGTGCTGGAATTTCTCTGCAGCATTGCTCCAGACATAATATGCTTTGCTGCTGACAAAGGTGCCCTGGCCAACGACTTAAAAAAATTAAGCTTACTCGTACACCATTGCATCTTATAGGGGGCGAATGCATTGGCTGTAGGTGACAAGCATATGTTGGCATTCTGAATGATGCCTACATCTTTCGTTCCAAACGGCTTATACTAGTGAGTGTTCAAAATACAGCCGGCCGAGCGTGCTATGTGTCATGGGAGTCCCATGGCAATTGTAATTTGTAACTTCACCAGAAGGGGCGAAGCTAGTGGGGGGGGGCTGGCGTCTTGAGCTTCGCCACTTGGTGGCGTCAACACTTTGGAACCTCAACATGCCTGAGGACTGGTTAGGCAACATCGACGAAGGCAACTGACTCGTTCCTGCTCTTCTCTATCTCACCCTGTCTTTACGCAGGGGTTGAATAGGTGCGGAAAAGAGGTGAAACTTGAGCATTCAGTTTGGCCAGATTTGACAGGAGTGTGCGCGCGTAGCTTCTCACTGTATTTTGGATGAGCAGTGCTGCTTTGCGTGGTTCGACTCAACGACATCCAAAGTAGCTTTGGGAACATCTCCCAGCTGCAATCTGGTAGTCAGTTTATTCGTTTTAGATGAAGCTTTTAAGACCCTCTGAACAACAAATGGGTGTCAGTGGTATTGCTGCCACAGCAAGCAACACATAAAACTATAGAATAAGTGCTAAAATATTGTTTATGTACTTTATGTACAGCTTTAACAGCCTTTCTTCTTTTTTCCAGCGTGCAGGCTTCCCCAACGTGATTGGATGCATCGACGGCACTTACATACCCACACGATGTCCAAATAACAAGACAAAATCAACCTACATAAACAGGCATGATCAAGTCTCCATCACGATGCAAGGGATATGCGATGTGAAGGGGAGGTTTCAGGATGTATTTACAGGACCACCCAGCAAAGTGCATGATGCTCGTGTCCTCAGGCTGTCAGTCGTGCAGCAGGATTTGCCCGCCATTTGTGCAGTTAACAAATACCACCTGTTAGGAGATGCAGCTTACCCCATCAGAGAGCACTTGCTGACACCCTTCAAAAATTATGGAACCATGACGAAAGCTAAAGTCGAATACAACCAAAGACATGCTTCAACAAGGGTGGTGATCGAAAATACTTTCGGTATGTTGAAGCAGAGGTTTCGGTAGCTGCGGTATCTGGAATTCACGACAATCGACAAGATTACCCGGCTCATCATAGGGTGCTGTGTCTTACACAACATTTGCATGGATGCTGGTGACATGAGTGTTGAAGACATCCTGACTGATGAAGAGAGGAGAGAACGAAGGGAAGACATTGCCCTTCATGCCAGGAAAAGTCGAGCGGAGCTGGAGGCAGTTCGGCAGCCACAGACTGCACGTGACAACGTACTTCGCCAGCTCGGCGAAGCAAAGAGGAACACCATAGCACAGCTGTTCTGAGGTGTTGCACAGTTTCAAAAAGAAGCTGCCCGACAGCCATGCAAATGGACATCAACGCAGGACAGTGTTTCTGGGTTTACCATGATTTATTGTACATTTCCATAATTTATCGTAATAAACAGTTATGATGTACCTTATTTAGGCAACCTATTGCTTGTTAGCGAGGTCTCTCAGGGTCTGCATCTGCGCCTTGTGCGCCTGCAGCAGCTCTTGGTGCCGCTCCTCTTTTCGTTTCTCGCGTTCTTCTTTTTTACGTTCTTTCGCATCATTCAGTGCTTTCATTTGCTCGAAAAAGAACACCATGTGCTGCATGCGGCCGTTGCTTGGTCGATTCCTCTGTCCGCTTTCCGCTTCTTGCATCGGCTTTCCCCTCCTGGGGCTCTTGTTGATGCGTCGTCTTGTTCACTGCCTTCGGAGTTGTCGATGTTGCCGTCTTGTGCAGCGCTAGAAGGTCCTGCTGTGGACCTATCCAGTGTCGAGTCTTTGTAGGTCACTTGGCCGACGCTTCGTAACACTTCAGGCTCAAGGCTGTCGTCAATGGCCCTAATGGCATTGAACTCTTCCTCATATGACGTTTGGCAGCGTGAGTTGCCCGACGTTCTGTTGTGGTTGTCCTCGCTGCGTTTACGTTTTGCTAGCGTCTTGAACCGGGTCTCACATTGGACGCCTGTGCGTGTGATCTGCAACACTTCGAAAAGATCTTTGGCAATCTGCTCATACATCGCTCTTTTACTCCTGAACCTTTTCATAGGTCCAACCTGTCTTGAGTATTGGAAGTAGCTGTTGAGGAGCAACTTCGTCTCTCCTTGGCCCCATGGTGCTGTTCAAGAGAGAAGAAATCAAAGGAGGTGGAAATAGTTAATAGAGTTCCCTAACATTTTGTGTGAGTTTTCATTGAAGCACTTGAGACCTATATCGCCAACCAGAGTAGCAGCTTGGCATGTCTAGTCTGCAGCCATTATTGCAGTGCAATAACTAGAAAATTGGTCAAGCCCTGCATAGGAGGTATTCATTTTCATCTGCATGAGCTGTAGGTAAAGGAACTTATGGTCAATCAAGAAAGACAGTTTTGACGGTGCAAAAGGTACTTGGTGAGAGCTGGCAGTGCGCACGCGCTCAACAGCGGTGCGCACAACAATGGTGGCCGGTGAATACTCCCAATATGACGTAACAATTTAGGTTTTAACACGCTCAGCGTGGCTTCCAGGGTCGGTGCATACCGTGATCTATAAGGCAACCCCAACAGTTTGAAGTGCCAACTGAGGTATGTGAAATACGCAAAGAGCAGAATAATCACAGCAAGAAGTTGGCGTCTCATTGGTATGTCCAGGCTGCCGCGTTGAAAACATTCGTTCGAGAAAACACTGGGTTCGTAATATCATGACATCACAAAAACACGTGGACCCGATTGGCTGGTGGAGGAATACCTGTTCCTTTACAAAAGACATTTGCCGGTATTTTTTCTTCAATTGTCACCAACTATAGATTAAAAAAAAGGTTCGAGTGTTTTGCGAGAGGAATTCTTGTTCAGAGCCTAATTATGTTCAAATGCGTAGTGTTCACGTACCATTTGATGGCGGAATCCTATTTTCATCTTGGATTTCTGCTGTGCTGCTTCCCTGGCTCTCTGTTGACTGTGTTGCAGTCCCTGCAAAGATTACAAACCCTTGGGCAGAACATTCTAACGCATGTACAGTCATGATAAATTGAAATACGAACAAAGGGGTGCGTGGTTTTTGCTATCTAGGGCACTTCCTGCTGGCAAACAAGGGATGCGAGGATATTTGTCAGACTCAGATATGCCTCAACCATCGATCAGTTCATGAACGGTCCGTCTGGACACCACCCGGGTGCTGGGATTTAGCAAAAATCACTCACCCCCTTGTTCGTATTTCAATTTATCATGACTGTACATGATTATCACTACAGTGATATACCACAGCCGTGTTTGACTAGAAATCTGACGGGAAGCTCTATAATGTATACAAGCGGACGTGCCAGAGCTTCAAAGCGCGTAGTGAGGGTCAGGAGGGCCACACTACCAGAATCCTGAGGCTGGAATTTCTAGTTTTCTTTTTCTGACCACATGCTCTCCTGTCTAGATGGAGCGCAAAATTGAAGCTGTGAGTGCAATGGGAGGCGAACAGAAACACGCACACTGCTCGCACTGCACGCAGAACCTCGGCTTCGCATTGCGTGGCACTGCGGAAATAATGGGATCGGAAAAAAGCCAGCAAAATCACGTCTTCGAAACGAATCAAAGCACCATCGGAGAAAACAGCGCGCGACAACGAAAGACAAGCGATCGAATTTTACCGCACTTTGTTTCACTGGCGGTATAACTCACCGGAAATCATCGAGTACAAAAGGGACCCGACGCTTGACGGGAGATTTCCGCTAGGAGAAGGAACGTTCACGTTCACGCCGTCTACATTGAAGGCAGCCATCTTTCCTGCCGTCAGGCGAACCGGCGAACGTGCGGCGGTGGCGCTGGACGTGAAGGCGCGTGAAGGTGTGCTGAATGGGTAGGTGAGTGGTACTAGCTGAAACCTTCGTATTGGGCGGTAGCTTGCGCCACTGCAGTGTAGCGGTTGCGGAAGTTGACCTCAGTCTCCGGTTCCGGCCGCTCCGGAAAGTTGTCGCGCGTTCGGCTGGCGCGCGGTTTGCGGAGCTCGGACTTAGAGGCGCTCCTAGATCTCGCAGATCCGATTCAGAGGATGGGAGCGCTCGAAATCTACCAGGCGAATATACCATAAGAAAAAAAGGAGAAAGGTAGCAACAGCGACTGTTCCTCCTTGTTGCGGTCAAGTTGCCCAGAGAACGGAGGAACGACTGTTTGGATGAAAGCAGAAGGCCCAGGTCCTCCCTGTTCAGTTGGCGCAGGGGTAGAACATCGCTTTGCTGTCCAAGTGGTCGAAGGTTCGATCCCTGGAAGGAGCGGTGGTTTAGTTTTGTTTTTCGTTTTTTTGTGTTTTTTTCTTCACCAGAACAGGCATAAACAAAGCCTGACCGATGGAAGGAAAATTGAAGTCCTTATTATCCACCGACGCCAGGGAAAACTATACAAATATCATTGCTACAAGCTTAATAAGCGCGCTGTTTGATAAGCAAGATTTGTGCAACCACACTCTAAGAAAAATGGAGGAAAAAGTAGCAACGGCGCATTTTCCTCCCTTCTACTGCCGCGCCCCCAAGTGGACACGAGAAGAAGGGAGGAACGAGACGTTTTCCTACTTCTCCAGGCAGACGGAAGAAATATTTCGCCCTCCCGACTAGTCTTCTTTCGGTTTCGTTTTTCGAGCACGACGCGCACGTTGTTAAATTAATGTTGTTGAGTTGATTG
This sequence comes from Ixodes ricinus, assembly GCA_037355805.1. Lineage (NCBI taxonomy): Eukaryota > Metazoa > Arthropoda > Arachnida > Ixodida > Ixodidae > Ixodes > Ixodes ricinus. Next base: position 13,988 of record JAZHYW010030569.1, on the reverse strand, counting down.
AGCTTCAGCGGCAGCGAAGGCCGCCGTTAATTCCGTCTTCTAGTCCAAACGTGCAAAACATTTCGGTTGCATTGAAGTTTTTACCACTGATTTTATCAAAGGAGCAATCGAAGCCGCTAGAAACAGTGAAGTTCCGGAGCAGTGCCAGCAGCGCTACGTACCATAGAGTTATTACAATAAACGCTAGAGGCTCAGCTGGCGCTAGTGTCTACGGGACTTCCGGTTGCAAATTGAAGCAGACAGCATGCAGTCTACTTTTCCAGTCTTCCTGTGTATTCCTATGGGAAAACGCGCGTGAATTTTGTCTCTTCGCCGGAAATTAACATGAATAACTTTTGTTGTTTCGGTTGTACCGGATAGTATGTACCTTTATTAATATTGTGAAAGTGTAATGGCTTTAGTTACAGCATTTTTTCTTTACCGCTGAACGATGTTAAACTTCGCTATATTTCAGACCCGAACCTCTGTTCCATGACAGGTATGTAGAAACGAGCGACGATTCTAAGCAAAATAACGATCGAAAGGAATGTAGAGTGTGTTCAAAGTCCGCCTGTATTCCGTTGGTGCTTATATATTGCTAACATGCGCGTCCTGTCACTCTATGAAGATGACCCCGTCGTGTATCTTTAAGAGTGGTTAAAAAACACGTTCGAAACGTAAAGAATAAAGTACGTGGGCTACAAAAGGTATGTTTTCTTTTTATTTCCTATGTCGGGCAGTTTTTATCGGGCACCTGTTCTCTGGCTTCTCTCTATTTGCAAATATTTGGAGCGTGCGGGTGATGATTTGAACCCAGAGCAAGCATCTTCGCACATATTCATGAGCAGGAAGAATAAAGCAGTACTTATTTATTGAAAATCGAACTATATTACGTGACTTTCAATTTATTTTGATCGTAAGCACTAGGAGTTACTTATCCAGTGTTACTGCGTAGTTCTTGCCGTCTCTCTCGGTTTTCCACATGTCCTTCGTTCGTTTGGCACGTATATCCCCCATACTGGAAAGCGGCGACGCCGTGTTCGCGCTAACAGTGTCCGACAGTGCACATAAATACATGTACGAAGCGGTTTTAGCACCGTTTTTCCCGCCAAGATTTTCAATAAAAACGCCGTAACTGACCAATTATTTCATCTGCGTGACTAGCAAATGTTTCAATGTGCCTAGTACGTACGAATTATTCGTGATATTTGCTCTTATAATCGAGCGCAGTGAGGAAATTCACTCGCTTGTTTCCATAGAAATGCATTACCGGGTGTCAATTTTCGACTGCTTGCTGTCTGCTTCAATTTGCAACACCACACTAGCGCCCGTTGAACCTCTAGCGTACATTATAATAGCTCTATGCTACGTACACTGCAGATGGCCGTCTCTGGATTGCGGGGCCCACCACTGACCTCAATGACAATTGCTGGATCGCGCTTCCACGCTTGTTTGCTGCAGCGCGAGTGAAGCCACCGGACTTCACTCGCTTGGGATACGATTTGCGGTTTTGCTAGCCTTTTGCCGCGGTTTTCCAGCGTGCTGTAGACACGTTTTCTACTCGTTCGTCGTCATTCGCCGAAGAAGTTTTTTAAGACTCAGTGCACCATTGAGACTTTCCGTTGTAAACACGTAGAGAATTTTACGAAAGCGCAGTGCCGCAGGAAAAAGGCACAACTCGTCGAAATCAAGTTTCGCCGGTCTGGCGGCGTGTTCAAAGCTTCCTTGGCACGCCGAAGTGCCGTGTCTCTGTGCCTTCGCACGCTTGGATACCGACCAAGAATCGACGCCTTGTGAATGTGTTTTGCGAGTACAATGTGCGTGAAGCCGTATGTGCCTCTGGATGGGCGTCTTACTTTACTCTGACGTCTGTATACTTGCGGCCCTCGCGGTTTAGGAACGAGCTTAATCCAGCGTCCACTAGCGACGGAAGATGGGGGAAAGTACGTCTTTTTTCCTCCTTAGACGATTTACACAATGCCGTGCACAACAGCTCCTCATCACTGATCAGTGCTGGCTCATTATCAACCTACTTAATTGCACTTGACGTTTGAGAGCGGCTCGCCTAATTGTAATTGATCAACAGATTACACACGACCATATCGGCCGCGCTTCAAAGATTTTTATTCTCGCCGTCTTGTACTTTTGCTTTCGAAAACCCTCCTTGCTCCACAGCGTTGCTTTATTCGTGCTCCCACATAATCCATTAGAGTAGATTTGGAACATAGCCATGGTTAATAGTACATAAGAACATGTACAGATCTCCCTCCTTTTATAGATAGCAACTCACCGGAACAGCTGGACGATCCAGAACTCCGGGGCCGATATATATATATATATATATATATATATATATATATATATATATATATATATATATATATATATAAATGATCTAAAGGCATCTACGCGCGACACACGTTCAGAACTTTGGTGCGGCGTCAATTCTTGATCGGTATTCAAGCGTGCGAAGGCACAAAGATGCATCACTCGGCGTGCTAATGAAGCTTTGATCACGCCGCGAGACCGGCGACACTTGTTTTCGACGAGTTGTACCTTTTGATACGGCTTCACGCACATTGCACTCGCAAAACACATCCACACGGCGTCGATTCTTGGTCGGTATCCAAGCGCGCGAAGGCACAGAGACACGGTGGCAATCAGTTCGTTGAACGACGTTTCATGGACAAATCGTTTCGTCGACACAGCGATGTTTCATCGAAAGATCGTTTCATGGAAACGAGCACCCGCTCGTTTCATCGACAGACGTTGCGACGTTTCGTCGACAGCTCGCTCTGCCAGCTCCGCGGCTCCGCCAGCTGCACCTCCTCGCGGCCTCTGCGCCCGCGGCGCGCGGCCTTGTGCTGGATGGATGGATGAATGGATGAAAGATGGCCGACTGGGCCAAGTAGGACGAACCAGTATGCAGCCATCCTGCCTCACCGACTTAAACAATCTTATTTTTATTTTTTTATTTTTTTGGGGGGCCACCGATTGCACCGATGCAACACCTCCTAGGGGATGTTGACCGATGTCGGAACTTACGATTTAGGTGGTTTCGCTCCGGTCTTTGCCCGAACCTTTGGGGAAGCGTTGTCAAAGCCGGAAGTTTTGTTCTCGACCAGTTAGATTCTTAAAACATTCAACAATATGCGCTGCTCTTGAGGGCTACGCTTTCGGCAGCATACGTGATCAGGGGCGGATGCAGGAATTTCCGGAGGGGGGGGGGGTCAGGTGTTGGTCAGCGTACTATTTGTTTAGGAACCCCTCCCCCTCTCCCTCGTTTCACGCCCTAAATTTTACATATGCAGAAATCAAGATGGGGTCAGGACATCCTGACCCCTCCTCTAAATCCGCCCGTGTACGTGATCGAGGTGTCTGTACGTCATCGAATTGCTTAAGAATCTAATTTGAGAAAGGACAGTGGTCGAGAACAAAACTTCGCGGGCCGGCCGACGGCACTCCGACTGTTTTGACGAAGTGGCAGGTCGTTTCCAAAGCAAGTGTATCTTTGCGCGCGTCGCGTCTTTTGGTAGAATCCCCAAGAGCCACCTGAACATAGCCTAGATAGTCCACACGTCCAAACACTGAAGGTCTTAGAAAAAAATTTTGCAAGAAAACACGAGGCCTTTTCGCATTGCACACAGCCATTCTACCGCTGAAAATCGCATAAAATCGTTTTTAAGCTACTTGGCATCTGGTCTTAGCCGCTAGGAATAAACTTTGAAGGAGACTGATCATTCGGCTACGCGTAGTTTAGTTTTACGGTGATAAAACACGGTTCTTTTTTCCTCCAAACACCGGGTATTCAACGTACTGTACTTACCAGACCGCATACGATTTTTAGGCTTTAGCATATTTAGCTTCTTGATATTAAATAACACAATAGTTCTGCATACGTTATGTCTGTACTGAAATTTTGCATGCACATAAACCAATATGTGATCAAAGAACATTAGATTTGGAAGCCGCTCTTTTATGCAAAAAGCTGGGTCACGAACTTGCCCCAGGTATCTGTCTCCTGGCATCGATAAAAAAGCAATTCAATGTGGCGTGTGAGGACCAGTTGGCTGCTGCCGAGAGATCTCGCCTAGTGGTACTACCGCTTCCAAGGCGTTGCATGTGACGGCTGCTCGAGAGAAGCTATATGATGCATGAAGTTGCACATTTGATATCAACTATGGTTTACTTCTTGTAATAGGACTAAACTTGGGGAAATGTTTTATTTATTTGTTACCAATTCTCGGTTGTTGTTTGTTTTTTTCGGGAGTGCGAGTGTCATTGTTTTTCGTGGCTTTGTTATTTACTTTTTTTACATTGTTTACAGCCCCCTTCTTATGTAATGTCCTTTTTAAACCGCCCTTAAAGGGCAACTCTACTCAATTTTCGCTACTGAGAAAACGGAGAAAACATTGTAATTCTATTCAGTATAACCTAGAAAGGCTACAAGTCAAATATTGGAATTGATTTCCGTCTAAATCTTTATTAAATTGGCCATCAAAGTCGTACAAGCGCAAAAGTAACAATATCAGCTAACTATAGGGGGAACGTGCGGCGCAGCCAACACTGCACTTCCGCCGATCTGCTTCCGCCGTCAGTGACGTCTATAGCATGCGCAGCATCCGCAGGTGTTTTCTTCGTTTTTTCGTTTCGAGGTACATATCCTAGAGGCGGCGCCACGCACGGCGCCTCGGCGGTCACTCTACCTTCGGACTCTGCCGACTGTTCTGACTCTACCTGACTCTACCTCGGAGGCGGTGTCCACGTGATCTGCGAGCGAGCGCGGAGTCTCCGGTTGCGTCTGCGCCTTTGTGCCGTGTTGATCTCCCGTTGTTTCGTGTTTTATTTAGGCAAGAGGCGCGTAGATTTGTTCCCGGTGTGCCTTTGCGATGGCTGGCAAAAAGCGCAAAGGCAGAGGCTCACGGTGTTGTGTCGCTGGCTGTTCTAACTACCAGCTGAACAGCCCAGGAATCCTGTTCCACAGGTTTCCTGGCGACAATGAGCGGTGGAAACTTTGGACGGACGTCCTGTACCTATGGGACTCCGAGAAGTCCTTGTCGCCAACTGCCAGGATACTGATCTGTTCCGATCACTTCTTGCCCGAATGTTACGAGCGAAATATGCGTGTGCTAGCCGACAGTGGCTTCTCGACGAAGTACGCGAAGCTAAAGCCGGACGCCGTGCCGTCGATCTTCGCACCCGGCACAGCTTCCCCGACAGCAGACGGCTCAGCGGTGAAACGTCGTCGCAACCCTGGTACGTATTCTAGTCTAGGACGTGCACTCTTGCGAGCTCCTGTACTTTATGGCATTCCAAGACACCGACACGACAGCAACAACAGGTATGCCACCCAACCATGCCTCATGACTGCTTCACGAAGTATACGTCTGTACAAAATGCATTTATTCTTTCTAAGGTAGGTACGTTGTCTCCCAGGGTACTTCTTGTATTCCCTGTCATGTTGTGTGCGGCGTACGGCGTATTCAGAAAGCTCCAAAACCTGCTTTATGTGGGATTAATGAACAAAATGTAAGGGCGCAAACGAGCTGGCGGACATTGCACATGGTTGAAGAAACCTCGAGACTGCGGGTAAACGCCACAAACAGAGAGACTTTTTAGTGTTTGTGTCGTTTACCCGCAGTCTCGGGTTTTTTCAACCATGTGTCATGTCGGAGGCTTTCATCGTCTGACATGGGTGCTGGAAGTAGATCATCTGGGTCAAATCTTAGGCCCTCAAAAACAGACTTGGAGGCCATTCATTGGAGGAGTAGCATATTTAATAGACATGTAGGCCTGCCAGTGTATTAGTCAATTTGTCACATGCATGGTGACACAGATGCAACGTGGTTCTTGGTGCGAAAATACCTGAACATTACTGTACATGTGCCATAGATTTTTCTCGCTTTTTGGGAGTGCCAGCGGTAATACAACTCTTCTCAAACTAAAACCCATCATACAAAAGGCTCCATAGAAAAAAGAAAAGAAAATTACGCGCACCTTTTTGGCAGTTTTGATAGGTGGCTACAGGTAATTGGTTTATCCTAACGAATTTCTGTTCATACCGTTTTTCAAACGGAGGTGGTCGGGTATTACCAGGTCGTCCAGATGTCAGGTCGAAACTTCAAAACATCGCAAAAGTCGGATTTGTAAGCTACTACACTGTAATTTACGACACAAGTTCGGCTAGGTTGTGGATTTGGTGATACCAAAGTTAAAACTTGAACGATGTCAAAAGTTACAAATAAAAACTAGAAAAGTGCTATGGGGTCACATGAGGTTAAGCCTTTTCCTCTCAAAGCTAGAAAACGTTCTTGTGGGTCACTGGAACGTTTGGTAGAGAAAAACGGGAAACGATAGTAAGGTGAGAGCTTCATCTCTCCCTTGCACTTTTTTGTTAAATCAAACGTCCGAGTGGCCCGCGACGACGCTTTTTTTCTTATTTTATACGAATACACCGGAATTTTCGTATTTTCCTTTGTTACTTTTGACTGAGGAATTACACCCGCCACTTAGATGAATCTGCGTGATAAATTGCAGTGTCGTACCGTGCGAATCCGATTTTTGGCAATTCATTTACGTCTCGCCCGACATCTGGACCACCCTGTAGACAAGCAGAGCGATGGCTGCATCAAGCGCGATTTTACGTCGGCAACATATGCAATCAAATATTACTCCAGCACATCGATTTGGCATACGTACGTGTTGAGCGATTCCTCATACAACCATAACACGTTTTCACTTCGCGATCGCGAGCTTTCGAAAGGTGTCTCTCTCGTGGCGCAATGTCCACACGATGCACGATGCGTACATTCGATGTATCCTGACAGAGTGGCAGTCGCTGTCATACGCAACAACGCAGTCGTTTCTATCGGAGTTGCATGGATTCATTTACACGGGGGCTATTGGAACTACGTAATCGAAATTCAGAACAACGAACGGTCGCGCCACACAAGTTATTAGAACAACGAACAGAAGAACCACACAGGCTGACTATGCTTGCAACAGTCCTTCCTCAGGCCCGTTCAGGTTAGAAATACAGCTCTCCCAGCTTGCAAGCGCGTGCAGCGTGCACGAGAACATAGCGTTGACAAGCGTGTGATTGCACTGGCTTCCCCGCATAAGACGTGACGGCGGCTACAGGCCCCAGCTTGCATCTACTTCAATTGCATGCAAAATATACCTTGGCGAAAACTTACCTCTTTGTGTGTTTCAGTTTGAACGAAAATGAAGCGGGAGCCGTCCTGCGCAGCCGATGCGATGCAGACGACGCGTGTGCAGCGCGGTCGCGCGGTCCGCGTGGACGGCCACGTGATCCCTTGTAACCCACGTGGTGTGTGCATGCTCTCGACGTCGACAACGTTGACCGTAGACGCCGACGATAATGTTGCCCATCCTTCACGAAGTTTCGGTTTTGTTTTTCGATTTTGGTTATTTTAAGATTACACGAAAATTAAATTACTTTTCGGGGAAAACAGTATACAGGGTCGTTTATGAGTGCTTTGCAAGGTAATATCATCCACTAACTCCAAATTTTCAAAATTGAGCGGAGTTGCACGATTTGAGCGGAGTTGCCCTTTAAGGATAAATGACGATGAAACCAGTGCGACTGAACAGTTTTTTCGCGTATAAGTCGCAGTAGCCAGTAAAACACTGCATCACTTTTCCTTTTGAGGCTAATGAACTTGTTTAATTTCAATTGAAATGTTATGGTTGTAATGTTGCAATAAAATACTGCAAGTTGTATGTTTGCTTAAAAATAACGAATATGAAAAAAAAAATAGTGTTTACGTCCTTTTCCGCAACCCACGATTGGATCGAAGTTTTGTTTTTGCGCCTACGCATCTTTTTCTCCCCCACATTTCTTTTCCAGTAACTTTCGGTTCCATAGACGGACATCGGAACTTGCAAATATCAGAATAGACCGCGCGCGAAGTCCTAAGCGCTCTTGCTTATTCCATGTGACACGGATGAGAGCGAGAGGGTAGTGCAGTTGTTCACCTTGGAGAGAGACTGCGCTAGGCATCGTCTTTGTCATCTGTTACAACCGCTTGTACCTTGAATGTCCGAAATTCCTTTCGGAAACGAAAAAAAAAAGTTTGTCGACGAAACGTTTTAGGGTGGTGCTGTCGACGAAACGATTTTCGACGAAACGTCACAGTGTCGACGAAACGTGTGTCCATGAAACGTGTGTCGCACGAAAAGTTGTCCACGAAACGTAATTCCACGAAACGAGTTTCGACGAAATGATAGAGACCCACAGAGACACGGCACTTCGGCGTGCCAAGGAAGCTTTGCAAACGCCGCCAGACCCTTGCTTTCGACGAGTTGTGCCTTTTCCCTGCGACACTGCGCTTTCGTAAAATTTGCCACGTGTTCAGAACGGCAAGTCTTAACAATACACAGAGTCTTAAAAACTTCTTCGGTGAATGACGACGAAAGAGTAGAAAACGCGTTTACAGCACGCTGGAAAACCGCAGCAAAACGCCGGCAAAACCGCAAATCGTCTCCCAGCGAGGTTGCGTCCGGTGGCTTCACTTGCGGGAACGGAAAGCGCGATCCAGCAATTGTCATTGAGATCAGTGGGGCCCACGAGGAACGACAGTAGCGGAAGCACGCGGAACTGTGTCGACGTTTTCGACGTTATGGAAATCGCAGGAACTCCGTCCAAGGCAGGCAGGTTTTCCTGCTGGCTGCCTAGGTGCCTTCCGTGCTGAGTTCGGCTCTGTTTTCCTGTGCCGAGTGCCAACCGGCGTTCAACGTGGTTCTGTGTTTCTGCGTGCCAGCAACATACCAGCAACATCGTGATGGCAGTGTTGTGCGTTGTGAACAGAAGACTGGAATTATCGCCGATGTGACCGTGTGTTTGCGTATCAGTGGTGTAACAACAAGATGAGATGACGTAAACTGTCGGGCATTGATGCCGCTGGTCGGGCCGTGATCGGAGGGGTGTCGCAGGTTGACATTCCGCTTTACATTAAAGAGTTTAAGACCACTTGAGGAATTAGGTGCAGTCGATCGACGTGCGGATTGTCATGTTGGAACGCTGGTCTGAACGGTAAGCTCCTATCGTACAGTGGCCAATGTGACTCGGTCCCCGAGAGCGATTGCGCTCTGGGGAAAAGGCTGAACAGTACGAAATTATGACAGAAAGTATGTATATTTACAGCGGAATTTTAGCATAAAAAACAGGTAAAATCGAAAGAAACAGGTAAAATCGAAAAAAATGCTATCCTTTATTTTGCTGTTTAAATATACTACGGTTCACCTGCCGCAAGTCACGGCTTTGACTGCGTTCAGATTAATCGAAAAGCGATTTCTCTGCCCGTGGAGCATCACTTCCAGCTTAGTGAATATCCGCTCTACAGAGATTAATTCAAGACGGCAATTGCAGCCGTGCGCGAACAACACAAATAGAAAAACAAACACTACAATAGAAATACTGGCTACGAAGTGCCGTGCGGGGAAACAAACTCATGGCTTGGATCCGCATTGGAGCAGCTCGATTTATTGGCTTTCAAATAATTACGGCATGATCGAGCGTTTTCTTTTTAATAAGAGATTCATCCCTTGAGCCATTGAAAATACTCTCAGATGTATGACGTTGCTGAAAAAAATCATCATGCTGGGAATATTTATTATTGCTTAGGGAGTCACCGAGAAATTCCGTACGTTCAAAACGACCAGTATAAAAGACGGAAGCGCAGAGCTCCGTAGTAGTGATTGGGTTAGTGTGCTGTTGTTGGCTGTTATATTGGTGTTCGTATGTGCTATGCATGTGTGAGCGCTTGATGTGTGTTCAGCTGATGCTAGTAGTATGTCTATATCTGTGTGTATAATATGGTATGGTGCGATATGGTAGGGTGAAAAAAAAGTTTTTTTGTAAAACATGAATTTGGGGGTACCTAGCGCCACCTAGCCTAGCTACCTGCGACTACTCTGCTTGACCCTGCCATCTGGTGGCAAGCGATTTAACCTCCTTTTACGCTACGCGGCTACGCCATAATTTTGTGTTACCGTGCTGAAATGAGCCAAGAGCCTGCTTCGGATTTGCTTTCTTTGAGAGCGGCTTTTGGTTTTGTGTGCGAATGGTTTACCACTCCTCCGTGATGTGCGGTTTACGCAACGGTTGACGAAGGAATTGTGGCTCGAGGAATAGCAAAGGTAGGACAAAAAGTGCGCGAACTGGGTGCCGGTTGTCTCCGTTTAACATCGCAGTGCTGACGATGAGAAGACTGAGTGACTGCATGCTTTCGAAACGCAAGTTTCTTTACCTGCAGGGGGAAGCCGGCTTCGGGAATAAATATAGTTCGCGGAAAGCTCGTGTTACGTTTTTGTTTGCTGCTCCTCTAGCTCCGTACAGTAGACTTAGTGTTCTCGTTAAGCCTTATTGAGCTCGATTTGCTCCATTCGTGGCCGCCATAATGAGATGCAGGCAACAGAGATAACTTTTGCTCCCCTGCTTTAATGACGAAAGTTTCTCCATTTCTGAAGGAACATATCTGTCAAGAGCGTTCCTCCCTTTAGGGAGGACTATACTGACCCTTTTTTCTAAGAGTGCGGGATATCGCCGACTGCTGCGATTGGTCAGTGGTGCCGGGTCGGCCAATCACATCAGGCGGCAATTCCCCGGTTCCTTTGTCCCGCTTGTTCCCGGCGTGTAGATTAGGGCCACTGGTTAGAGAATTTCTAGAGCAACTGCTTTCCCATGTCTAAATTATATTAGTAGTCAATGTAAAACACCAGCTTGCAACGTTACCTAAAACGCACAAAGAAATAGATAAGCGCACGTTCGGGAATGTAATAAATTATATCAGTTCTAAACATTTTCGGTCGTAGCCCAGAAAATAAAAAAAGGCGTGGAAATTACATTAAAGGGACGAAACAGACTATGTTAAACGGTTTCGGGAAAAATAATAAGACAAGATATGAGTTTGTATAGTTCTTCTTGTCCTTCAAGTTTTCAGAATTTTATTACAAATAATTTTTACCAACTGGATAGTAAAATATATTGACATTAAATTGATGCCTAAAAATATGACTTCTACACTTACAATATACGGCACGTTGATTCATACATCAAGCTTTATATGTTAAAAAAAACTACGTTAAACATGGTTTCTGTTTTTGCATTGGGCTACCTAAAGGGCAGTCAAAAGTCCTCGAAAATAAACTGACTTCCATCAAAGGCTTATTGCACATTTTTCGCCCTAGAACTTCACCGCACTGACCGAAACACCACACCATAAATAATAACTGTAAGTCACTCACATAAGCAAAATTATCTATCATAACATCCGGAATCTTTTCTGACGAGCTGAACGACACTAATAAGGCCTGCAGCGACAGCACCCTGGTAAGCAACTCGGTCTCAATGGCATCCAGATCTTCGAGAGATGTATTTCTTCCCAGAACACACTTGGCTTGCTTTTGTATTTCCGACCACATATCTTGGTTCCACACATTCTTGCTCTCCAACAATATTTCTCCCAGTGCCAATGATATTACTGATCCCAGATACCCAAGCATCAGACCTAGGGGCGCATCAAGTTCATTGCGGGATAACGATGATGCGACCTGTGGATAAAGCCTGAAATCCGACTCCTTGTGGACGACCTCATAAGAGGACTTCATTTTTGACAGTTGGAGTGGAATTCGACGTGACGTCGGTTCTGTTCGCTCGAAGAAATCCACGATTCGCGGATTTCCAGTTTTGCACAAAGCTTGTAGTCATATCGTCGTATAATTTAAAAGCATTCTCCACAAAATGGGGATCCGACTTTGCGATAAAATCCAGGACTCTACCGGTGCCTTCGACGTACGTCGGTGCGTTAAACTTAGATTTAAACCGTCCATTGTCCGATATAATCTTGTCGTAGGCCATTCGTATAGTTTTGAGCAATGGGAGTGAGGCGTTTCGTGAACTGGCATTGAGCGATTCAGTGACAAACGTTGAGATTAAAGCATTGCCCATTAGCACTTCCGAGATACTAAAGCAGAACTGTGATCTGTGCTCTGCAGCAATTTTATGATCACCATAAAGGAACTTTAGGAAAGAACCGTCCACAAAGTATGATCCCAACAGCACTACGTACCAGCCGAAGAATAAGACTCCCTCCGGAGTTTGAAACGGAGAGCGGGGGTCGAAGATTGTGAGAAAGAACTTTTGTATTTGTAATGACTATTTTCGACGCCATTTCACTATAATAAGCCAGTATCATTTTTTCCCAATCATAAGGTGCGAGAATGGTTATGTTGTAGGAGTTCCACCAAGTAACGTCAAGGTTGGTAATCTCTTTTTCCAAAAAGGGTTTCAATCGTTTCCCAATGAGATCGAACTCTTGGAAAGTAATCGCAGATGTGAGGTTACCGGAAAACTGATCCCGCAGCCTGTTGAATAGATGCTCGAACTGGCTGGCCTTTAACAAATTCCAAATCGCCATGATCTCGGTGAAGTAAGGAGAGGGACTTATTGTCAAAAAGCAAGTCACCGTCCTCAACCTTGTGAGCGTCAATGAAAATGAGTGTTCCGAAATACCATGTTGTACTGATGTAGAACGTGACATTGAGGAGGTCTATGTAATCTCGAGGCAAGTTTTGCCATGGGAGTCCTACTTCAGCTAGCATTTCCTTCAGCGACTCCATCTCGCTCTTGTTATATGTGACGACAGTTTCGCAGGTGTGGTAGAAGAGTGCAGCCTTCTGAATTCCCGTCTGCGCCCCGCCTGTCCACGTGACATTTCGAATGCTCTTGATCACGTCCTCCTGGAACAGGCGATGATGTTCTACTTGCACAGTGTGCTGTAAAATACAAGAGAGAAGAATTAGAGCAGGGGTCGGTAACCCGCGGCCCGCAAGGCAATAATATTTGGCATGCGCAAGCTACCAGATAAGCCTCCTCCTCTAACCCCCACCACAAACACCCACACTCAGGACAAATGGCGCCATACTTATAATTTGTCGCGAATGTGGTCTATCGGAACCTGTTCATTCTGAACTGGCACGCCTCGAGATTAGTCACGTTATTCACGTTCATTGTTCTATCATTGTGTAACTGTTTTATATCAAGGTGATGCATTTGGAATTAATAATTAAGATACGTCATATTTTGTACAAATTTAGTTCGATATCACGAATTGTACCATCGTTCTTCCAACAGTTTTGTCGCATACCGTGGCATACTATGGGAATATTCAGTACTACACAAGAAAGGCAAGAGGCTTGTTGTTTTGTAGATTCGTAAAAACATCTTGCCGAATTTTTTTATCCTGATTAGCTGGACTTCGCGTTGTTGGCTGATATCCGACATTACTCTAATGAACGGAACTCAAGATTACAAAAAAAAAAATATTAGAAACTTGTGGTGGTATTCCTTTAGGCAGTAACGTTTTCGAGCTGACTATCTAGGGTTTCCAACATCAAAGATTTATATAAACAAAGAATTTATAACAAAATTTCGTTGAGAAGGATTTTGTAGTGGGAACGGGCACACCGTTCTGTTAAGGAAGTATTCGTGTGGTAGTACTCAGTCTGAACAGGGTCGGGTTGGGAATCCCTGATTTTGCGAAAGACTCAAACGACATCTGCATTTTCTAAAATGTGCTCAAGACGAACCCCGATCACGTTTAGGAGGCTTAGGAGATCATTAATCGCTGATCAGCTGATCAAAAAGAAAATCTAATAATTTGTGAGATATATTTCCAGCGAACGGCTTTGTAAAGTTTTACTCTAGCATTCCCAAATCAAGGTTTTGTGAATCTCGAAAGCTCGCAGCAGCTTTGATAGCAGGGTCCTCATATAACGTATATCGGCGAACAATTTTTTTAAATATGCACTCTGGAAAGTCAAACATGTGTTATCCACCGACCAACGAGGTAGGAACCTCCAAGAAGTTATACAGCTTTTAGACAGCAGCTTTAATGCTAATGCTTGCATCTCGTCAAGCAATACTGAATACCAAAACGTCTACTAAGAGGCGGTTCGAGCAATCTTAGATTACGTCTGCCTAAATC
>JAZHYW010030567.1:0-14954 GCA_037355805.1 Ixodes ricinus | reverse complement strand
CCGTGCCTGAGTTGAGATGAAATCACCCATATATATTTTTATGAGAAGGGGGACCAGCAGAATTATTCTTCCGCCTGGCGGAAAGCCCTCCTCGCCCTCTTTTTTTTCCTTTTCTTTCTTGTCGGGGGGAAGGGTCCCCTTTTGCGCCGGCTTCTTCTGAGAGGATAAGCCGAGAAAATCCCCATTCTGAGCGACGGGGGATGGGTGAGGCAGCAGCGACCTCGTGACTTACAGGTATCTTCAGCTCCTATCGCGTAATCTGCCCTATTTTTTGGCGCTCGCCATCTTCGTTCCACCTTCAGTCTGAGCGGAGTGGACGCCATGAGCTATCCCAGCCGATCCAGCGCCGGGAGAAAATCGCGAGACCTGCCGGTTGGGCAGAGCGACACAGGGAGCTCAAGGTCACATGACACTCTCTCAATGCTGGATTGGCTGGGATGGCTCCTAGCGTCCGCTGCGCTCGTACTGAAGGTGAAACGGAGATAGCCCCTCGGGTGTAGGTTTTACGGATCTGCAAGGCTGCGCCCTCCCAGTCACCGAATTTGAGCCGTCGAAGTTGCTTGGCTGTAGTCCGTGGCAAAGTAAACGCATACTTGGGAGCTGCGGTGCATCCCTACACCCATTGAAGGAACGTTTCATAGATATTCTCGGTTTATCAAAGAGCTCAGAACACATGCCCGAGATGTGCTGACTTGAATTTGTGAGGATGACTTACCTACAGGTTCACAAAACATTCCATCTTCAAAAAACTGGCTTATCACGCTCAAACCTGCCTGAAATTGGGATTGATGGAAAAAGAACTATGTACCAGGCGCGGGCATCTTTTAGCGGATCTCTCTTTCTAGCAGCGAGCGCAAATTATTCTGTGCCTAACTCACATTATATGATGGCCAACGAATGTAGATGACATTTATATTTACACATCCCAACAACCACATGAGGTGAGAAAACAGCAATGGTGTGTGTCGAAATTCAAAAGTTTTAGTGGATCGTTTTTAGCTCTTCGATAACCGTACCCTACAACAATATATAAGCTGTACCCTTTCTGTGAGCATTTTTTATTGAGTGCGGCTATTGAAGCGTGTCGTGTTATAGTTCAACGTTGTTTAAATTGGTTCTATAGCACCTGCTGCCACTTTAAAGTATTTTTGAAGCATTCAAGATAAAAAAATGAAATGTAGCCAATTTTTTAAACATGAAAACGACAAGTCAAAAGCAGTCATCTCCGTCAGGCACATAGCCAGGGGGAGGGGGGGGGACATGGGGCCCGGGCTTCCCCCCCCCTCGAAATCTTCCATTTTGCTGGGACCTCCTCTCCCCCTCCCCTCATACAGCATTTTGTCATGGGCGGTCCCCCCGAAACAAAATCCTGGCTCCGTGCCTGATTTCCGTGGTTCCAGAAAAAGTGAGGTTCAGGCTTCGTCGGAGATTGCTACGGTTACACACGTATGCTTTTTCAGTTCTATCTCGCATACGCTTCTTGCTCAAGTAAACAGGGGCATCTGACTTTTCTCTCATCTTGGCCTTTAGCGCGACTGTTAAAATTTCTGAAACAGAGAAAGCAAAAGTGATTTAATTAACTCAAGATTATAGGATGAGCGAAATATTTACGAATTTCGAGGTTTCCTCTGTCGTCCTTTGTATTCAATTCCCCCTCCCTCACCACCACTTCCTTTCCTCCAAATAAACAACGTAGATTATTTTGCAAGTAATAGAGAGTGCTCACAAAATATCTATTTGGCGTAAGAAAGGCCTTGTTCAAATGTTGGTGCAATGAACTAGTCTTCTTACTCTGCGTGACACAGCTAGCACGAACACAATATTGACATTTTTACGCAAGGGCCATGCAGAATTTAGTGTACAAGAACAAATTGATGCCTCGTAAGTTGGTGCCCAACGGAAGCACTCTTTACCGAATTGCTTGTATAGAAATAACAACTTTCAACTATAAAAAAACAAAACAAAATAACACCACTTTTTTTTTTTGGCCAGTAAATGTACTGATTTATTTCGCTTGCCTTGATTGTGTAGCGGTATGCGTACATTATGCGACACTGTTAGCGCGAACACGACATCGGCGCTTTTTGCTATTTTCCCCAGCAATGTATTGGCTCGTACTAAAATCTACCGCTTAGGTTGGAAACTCGCATTAACTGTTTTCTAAACATCATTCCCTTCTAAGAAGAAAAAAAAATGGGGGGGGGGGGGGAGACCGGCGATAGTTTGTTCGTGCTACCTGCGCGGCGTAGGGTACCTAAAATGTTTTTACAATGTTAAATTACAATTCTGTGTCACGTTAAAAAATTGTCTGCTTTTGCTTTAGTTTTTTGAGGCACCACAAATACTTCGAAGTGGTGGCCCGTGCTATAGTACCAATACAAGCAACGTTGAACCATAACACGACACGCTGGACTCGCCAGTAAGGGGTTTAATATTGTGTTTTCCGCTCCGTAGCCGCACTCGATAAAGGATGTTCACAGCGAGCCTATGTTGACATATTGGTGTGGGGTACGGACAGTGCGGTTATCGAAGTGGCTACAAGCGACCCACTAAAACTCTCTTGCATTGACATCCACCCTTGATGCCCTCTCAGCTCAGGTGGTTGCTAGAATGTGTAAATATGAATTTCATAAATTTTGCGAGTTACAACAGGGCATTTTAGTACATCACTTTCGAAGGCCCGCTTCCACTTCAGGCTCGCGCTTCAGAGAATGCATCGAAGTGGCAGCGCGAGCTCCCGCTAAATATAGCATGGCCTGAAAACATAGTCTACTAAAGTTCTCCAATAATTTGTGCCCGCTGCTAGAAAACAGAGATCCGCTACAAGATGCCCGCGCCTGGTACATAGTTCTCTTTTCCATCGATCCTAATTTGAGGCAGGTTTGAGCGTGATAAGCCGGTTTTTTGAACATGGAATGACTTGTGAACATGTAAGTCATCCTCACATATTCAAGTCACCACATCTCGCGCATGTGTTCTGAGCTCCTTGATCAACCGAGAATATCTATGACACGTTCCTTCAATGGGTGTGGGGATGCACCGCAGCTCCCAAGTATGCGTTTACTTTGCCACGGGCTACAGCCAAACAACATCGACAGCTCAAATTCGGTGACTGCGAGGGCGCAGCCTTGCAGATCCGTGAAACCTACACCCGAGGGGCTAGGCTTGGCGAGCGCCAAAAAATAGGACAGATTACGCAATAGGAGCTGAAGATAACTGTAAGTCACGAGGTCGCTGCAGCCTCACCCACCCCCGTCGCTCAGAATGGGGATTTTCTCGGCTTATCCTCTCAAAAGAAGCCGGCGCAAAAGGGGACCCCTCCACCCGACAAGAAAGAAAAGGAAAAATGAAAGCCGTTTACAACTCCCTGTAACGCCGAATTAGAGCGCAGCTCTTGAGGAGCAGGGGGAGGCACGAGGGGGGGGGTCACGTGACCTCAGGGAGGGGGGAGTCACGTGGCCTGGGGGTCACGTGACCTCGAGGAGGGGGGGGAGTTTCCCCGCTAAATCTAGCGGGAAATTTAGCGGAAAATTTTTCCCGCTAAATTTAGCGGGAAAATTTTCCGCTGGATCTAGCGGGAAAATTTTCCGCTAAATTTAGCGGGGAAAATTTCCCGCTAGATTTAGCGGTAAAAATTTTCCGCTATGATTTAGCGGGGAAAATTTCCCGCTAGATTTAACGGGGAAAATTTTCCGCTAGATTTAGCGGGGAAAATTTTCCGCTAGATTTAGCGGGAAATTTTTCCGCTAGATTTAGCGGGGAAATTTTTCCGCTAGATTTAGCGGGGAAATTTTTCCGCTAGATTTAGCGGGAAAATTTTCCGCTAAATTTAGCGGGGAAAATTACCCATCATGCACCGCGCGGTTACGCCGACGCCGACGGCGACGCCGCTCAAGCCGGAAACGGGCGCCTAAGAGCTGCGCTCTAAAAGAGGGCGAGGAGGACTTTCCGCCAGGCGGAAGAATATTTCTGCTGGTCCCCTTTAATGTAAATGTTCTCGAAAGACAGTGGTTAATGTATTAGAATTACAGGCAGTTTTTCTTATGGTTTAGATATGGAAGTCTGCTTGTGAGGCGAGGACTCAGTTATTAGAAGAGCGTGAACGAAGTGGCTTGAACACATAAAGACTGCTTCAACACTTGCCTCAACCACCGAAATTTCTTGCTTGTACAGTTCCCTTCATGTTCACGTGAGTAATATACTACTTCCAAAAATCCCTACATGCAACACCGCGCGTTGCATTATGGGACCTCTTTGGGCGTGGAGAAGAGGCATGGTTTTGATTTCGATTGCCCTGTTCGTGAAGTAGTGCGTCTCAGGACTGCATGAAAACTAAAGTCGACGCTCGCTTGCATTGCACCCGTTCATCTTCGTGAGAGCCACCGTGAAACACAGACCTCCAGCGGCCCTAAGGCAAACTTGGCAAGGAGTAAGAGTATCGCCGGCCGGCCACATCCCTTACCTTTCTAAAAAGTGCAGCATGACCCTCCCAAGTCACGGATAATTTTAAGAAGCCAAGGACATTGAGTATGATCGGCCCGGTACACTTTTTTCTGTGTTTACCTGTGCACACACTCTGGTACATCAACCCACCCACCCCTAAAAAAAAGTGTTTTAGCATTTTATTTGTATTGGTAGGTAATACCCAGAGTATTATATTTATTCGAAAATGCGTGCACTGTATATGGTCGTGACAGGATGTCGTGAATTGAGGTTGGCCAGTCGAAACCGTGACCAATGAAATTCCCGAGATATCTTGCACGGCACTACCCTCTAGAGTCGCTTCGATTTTGTAAGAGGTCTATTATTTAACAAAGAAGTAGTTAGACAACTTCCAGTCATTCGGAAAACTAATGATGAAAATTCGCCTCCACCTCACCGCCAGCAGGCGAAACTTGAATTCCATTGAAATTGATCTAAAAAACCTAGCAAAGGACCGCAAAAATCATAAAATGGAATATATGCAAAGTTAACAAGATGGTAAATATACATGTTGGCGTCGTCGTCACCTCCATCGTCATTGTTATCGCCATGGTCATTGTCATCGTTAGGGGCCCCATATCAGCCTTAGCTGGTAACATTAGAGAGTTTTAGTAGATCGTTCCGATACCTCCGATACCCCCGATAACGATACTATATATGTAAGCGCAAAGGCGGAGGCAGAGTATCGGGTATCGTTATCGGAGTCATCGGAACGATCTACTAAAACTCTCTATTGTCCTTATGGCTGGTTTACATTGCCCCATTTTCTGAGGTTAAGTTACGTCACGAAATATTACGGTGAAGTCACCGGGACCTCTGTGCTTCATATTAAGCGAGGCTACCAGTTCAAGGAGAAAGCATGACACGCGACATTTGAGATACCAATGTTTCGGTGACTTATACGTAACGTAAGAACACATAAGAAAATGGGGCAGCGTGAAAAAAATGCCTCAATCCGGCACTGTACCGGTGCTCGGGGAAAAGCGCGCTCAGGGGGGTTAACTAACTGGCCATGACCGTGACTTTGCTACTATTTCGAAATATGCTATTATTAGTTTATCTCGAAGTGAATATCGAAATATCGGGCGCAACCATTCAAATATTCTCACCATCCTACTTTATAAGTTCTATTCTCCCCTCCCTGCAAATGATCGTAGCAGGCGAAATTTGGACATATGTGTCGTGGTGATTGTTTCCTACCTCATATCCGTTTTTCTTGCTTTTCTGCGCTCGAAGTTCGGTTGGTTTGTTGCTGACAGGGGCGGATCCAGAACTCCGTTTTTTTTTTTTTGGGGGGGGGGGGGAGGCGGAAAATTTGTAAGGATACTATTTGCCATTCTTTCTCATGCACCGGGGGGTCCACCCATGTCAAATTGCCCTCCGAGAAGGGGGAGGGGGGTCGACTTGGTTTGGGGGGGGGCGGCTGCCCCCGTCGCCCCCTTTTGGATCCGCCACTGGTTGCTGATAAAGTTGAAGATATGTAGTAGAGTATCCGTGATAAACTTTAAAAGTAACAACTCTTTGATTTTTTTTTCTTGGGGGGGGGGGGGGGGGTTGGGGTTGGGGTCAACTTCGGCAGGCCAAAGCCCCTTGATGCGTGTGTTTGGAAGTAGCGTCAAATGGAGCCTGGAGCCAGATGGCGACGTGCATTGAAATGAGTGGTTCTTGGAAGCGAATGGTGGCGGAGCACTCGCTCGTGACACGTGTCTTGCGGGTTCGCACAACTATGGTTGGCGGCTCTTGTAAGAACCGCCATGCGTGCTTCTTTTTAGAGCGCAGCTCCCGTTTCCGGCTTGAGCGGCGTCGCTATGGTGTACTAGAACTGTACACCATAGCGTCGCTGTCGCCGTCGGCGTAACCGCGCGTTGCATTATAGGACGTTTCCCACAATGACGTCACACGTGACGTCACAAGGGTCACGTGTGACGGCACCTTTGTGACGTCACACGGCGCCTAAATTTAGCGAAAAAATAGGAAACATTTTCCCGCTAAACTTACCGGAAAAATTTCTCCACTAAATTTATTAGCGGAAATATTTTCCCGCTAAATTTAGTGAAAAAAGTTTCCCGCTATATTTAGCGGAAATATTTCCCCGCCTAATTTAGCGGAACAATTTTCCCGCTAAATTTAGCCGAAATATACTGCGCTGATCGCACAACACGCTATTCGCGACTCCAATTCACTATAGGTGGCGCCACTCGTTTTCCAAAATGGCGGGTTTAGTGAGGGTCGGAGATGCGTGCCGCTGCTGAGCCTGTCTAGTGTGCTGGCTTCACTGAGTGACACAAATTATTTCTGGTAATACGAGGAAGCTAGGGTGTTATGAGAGCAGGTCACCCATTTATCCTGAAAACAAAAAAAGGTATTTAGCGTAATATTTAGGCCAGGAGGGACGTTTCAATTCCGGAGCGAAACCAAAACTAACCTTTATTTTGGATTTAATTTTTTGTCATGGGTCTGAATTTCAGATTCTTTCATAACTCAAAATGTATCTCACACCGTAATTATTTAGTTGAAGAAGTTGTTCGCGGAAACTTTTCTTCCTTTAAAGACATGGTCTTTCATATATCTTAGAGATAAGATAGAATATTATTATTTGTTGAAAAAATCAATGCTGATATTTGTGCGTTCTCGCTGCCTTTTCTCGCTCAGATAACTGTCATATAAAATAATGAACTGCGGGAGTTTCAATGGCTTTTTGGGTATCTAGATGATTAACTGCTTTAACATTTTTCCCAGCTCAAGAATAACAGAATAAATCCAATTTATACAATATGTTCACAAAACGTATGAATTAAGAAACACTGTTCTCACTTGAAAAATTCAAAGACGGAATCCGAGTCAGGCAGCTGAAGTGTGCGTGTTTTTTTAAAGCAATGCGTGACGCATAGGAGTTTATATTGAATCTAGTGTTTGACTGTTTGTCTATCTTGATAACGATGTCAGAGGTTTTCATGTGCCAAAAAACAAATTGATACCTTTCAGGAAGACTATTATGGTTAAATGGCGTATTTTTTTGTGATCGTGGCGTTAATTGGAGACATACATTGCCGCGATTTTTATTCATAATAGTATAAATATTAAAATTAAGTATTTTGAATACGGAATTCTTCAAGCTTTAAAATAATTAGTTGCTTATGATCTAATTTCAGACGCGCGAACAAGTATGACAATCTAAAGTGTGCTAGTTATCATCACTGGCGGCGATTGCAGCATTTTGAATTTCCAAGTTATAAAATAAATGAAGTCCAAAAATCAATGACAACATTCTAGCTAATTTGAGAAATTCATATAAAATTTGATTAATTGAGGGTGCTATCATAGGTAGCGACTTTTGACAATCGGCCAACTTTCAAAGTCGCCGAAAATATCCTTCCAGACCAAATCGCACCCCCCCCCCGGAAAGAAACAAAAACAAAAACGGATTATTTTTTAATTACTACTCTTTTTTAACATTTATTTACTTTCGTATTAGCTCGCCGTCGTTTTGACAATCTCAGTCTTTGCAGTTCGAAGAAACGCCTACCTGCTTGTACGTCTGCTCACTGCAGCACGTTTCGTTGGCCTTGGAAGCCAGGGAAAGGGTAGTGAGTTTTAGTGTTGCGTATACGAGCGAACGCAAGCGCTGTGTGTTTGCGTTAGCTTTGCGTGTTCTACGCTGCGCGTGCGCGGAGCCCGAAATTGCGGTCTTGGATCGGAGCGGGGCAACGATGCGCACGCGTAACGTGGAGCACGCCACCCTAATGCAAACGCACAGCGCTTGCTTCTATACGCAATACTAAAACTCTCTAATATAGGTACAATCCCATACCGGCTGCAGTACTGCGTTGGGACAGTGAAGAGTGTTGTTTGCATTTGGAAATGACATTTCGCGAGCCATGATCGCGAGCAGTTCCGCCATGCCCGCTGAGCAGGAGAATCGGGGGACCCTCACTAGAGCGCTTCCCGTTTCCGCCGCGGGAGGGCGAGCAACGAGCTGGAGACGGGAATAGCAAGAAAGTGAAATCCGTGGAAAGTAATAAGAGGATGGAAGAATACTCAATGTCTCGGGAGTCCTTCAGATACAATTCTATTTACTGGCATATACATCCATTCGCTTTCGTTAGTATACGGTCTTAGCGCTCAACGTCTATATTATGCCGGCTCCCTCACGTAATGGTGACGCTCGATGCAATCAAGTGTAAAGCCGGGAGCACTACCAGGTGTGGCAGGTCCATCATTTTCGGGTTTCGCGTGTTTCGAAAAATCGGGTGGTAAAAATCGGGCGCTTCGTTCCCATCTGATAATCAGGGGAAATCAGGTTTTCCTAAACATTATTCTGGAAGTTGGGGTTTTCAGGTTGCATCTAGAAATATAGAAGCATAATTAGCAATAAGGAGCACTGATCAGCTTGGATACATAAATTTTTTTTTTTCATTTGATTTACACAAGATAGAACCGAAGCGTGATATAAGCGCTCACTTGGGCTTTTCGATTTTTCCTAATCCTTGTTACTTACATAATCTTCTGGACGCGCAACATATCTGCATCCATGTTTTTTGGAGATACCTGTATTGAGAGGACGTTCTCGCGACATCACAGCTTACGTAGATTTAAATTGCACATCAATATCGCTTCAGCTCGACAGGAACAAAATATCTGCCGTTCCTGTCAAAGCAAAGTTCTGATAGTAACTTCTCACCTTACTGTTTTATTTTTTAATTTTATGGATTGGTTGATTTGGGAAGGGAAAAAGGGCAAAGGTTACTTCACAATAGACATAAAGGTGATATGCTCGATCTATCTCACTGCAGTTCACTGGAGCCGGTAATGGAATAATTTTATTCTCGAATTTGGGGGAAAATCGGGATTAACCTGATTTTCAAGAAACATGCTCGAACTGTAAATATAGGGAAATATCGAGTTTTACCCAAAAAACGAAGTGCCCTAGTCACTACATCAAAAGTGGAGCGGCCTATCAAATGGCTTTTTTTTTTTTTGTTGCGCCATCTGGCCGTTTCACACGTAAGCGAGCGCGCGTTCAGTCCCACGGAAACACAACTGGTTCCTCACCTTCCTCCTAGATGGGGCTTCTTGTCCGTTCTTGCCAGAGCCCATACTTGCGCAAAGCTCTGGATCGTGCTAAAGCGCTGGATGAATTCTTATTCCGTGTCCCCTACTACGTGCCTAACCTCCAGCTCCTTGACGCGCAAGTGCTTCAAAGCTTCCATAGAAAAGAAAAGAAAACACAAAAAGGAGACGAGTGGGTTGCGGCAAATATTTAAACACAGAGCTTCCGTTGCCGACGTCAAGTTGAACAAAAAATAAAGAGACTCAGCGTCGTAAATTTTATCGCTGCTTCCGAATATGAGCAGGAAGCGATATCTGCTGCCCGTTGCAACATCGCACAGTCTACGGTAAAAACTGCGCTCGAAATTCCCAGGGCGTTGTTGTTGTTTTTAATTTAGCTACTTGAATTAACTTGGTTTTTATAATTCCTGGGGTTTACTCTCCCCGGCAATGTATTTATTATCTCTAAATTCTAAATAGCTACTGCCTCATAAAACGGCAAAAAAATGTGATGCCGAAAACAAGATTAAAAGTTTCCCCGCGCTTTCCAGTAAGGCGACGCAAGCAAGTGTTGTGCCAACTACTCGATAACGGTATTTAAGATAAGATAGTAAATGCCCATTTGAAAATGTATTTAGAGTAGTATCATAGCCTCCTATATGGTAGTATTCAAGTTACTTTTAGTACGAGTTACCTTGACTACAGTACAAATACTTTGAAAAAAGTAATTGAATTGCACTTCGAATGTAGTTGGCAAAGCTTTTGCGAAGCTGGTAATATAAGAATAAAAAGTCAGAAAGGGGTGATCTATTTGTGATGACTTCGGTGAAAAGTACATTATGCTGCAATCTGTTTGTTGTTTCGCTCATTTCTTTGTACAAAATTTCTTTGTACAAACTTAGGAGCCGAAGATCACCCACGATGGCGACAAAAATGATTTTTTTTGTACAAACTTAGGGGCCAACGATAATCCTCGATGGGGACAAAGGAGAAGTTTGGGGAAGCCGTATCTAGGTAACAGCGGCTCAACGCTCAAACAGGACGTAGCTGACGTTTTGGGTCTCGGACGGGTGGAAGTAGGGTGCCTACATGTTTCCGGACAGGTGGAAGAGGCCTTGCGCGCGCGTTGTTTTCTAACCTCTAGTCTCGAACTAAGTCGCGTTTCTAGGTGGCAGCGCATATCTTGCAAAAGGTGTTGCAACGTAAGAGGTGCCAAAATATTTTTAAGAACAAACGGGTCTCATGGATTCTAGAAATGGCACCTGCCTCGCTTTAGTTTGACATCAGGCTCAGCTCATGACGCATTCTGCGATAAGGTCGTAATATGCACCGCCACGATTTGGGGGGCTTGATATGTAGTCCGGCATTGCATATCCATAACAGCCGAACTAGACGTTGATCGGGCAGCCAGACTTGTTGATGAGTACGCGAGTCAACAACACAGGTGCACACTGCAGAGCATAGGCGTAGACTACGGGGGGGGGGGCATCGGGGCTCGTGCCCTCCTGGTAAGATTCAGGGGGGGGCAGAGTCCCCCCCCCCCTGGGCCATGAACCGTACCATGATCCTTACCGAGTCGCTGTTTATGTGCCATGTAACGAGCTTCTAGTAGTAGCATGTAAACAAAATAACGTCAACGTTGCCTTTATTGACAAAATACATGGGAAATGGAATCCCAGCGTGCATTCGTTAGCTTCAATTTCCAGTTCTGGCGAGAAGGTAACGCGGCATCGATCATTTTTGCGTCCGCTTGGTCTGCCTCCACAGCAGCCTGCCATTTTGTGATGTCGGTTCAAACTGTTCGTTTGAACACTGTTTTGTGCGTTGTCGTGTTAATGAGCGTTGAGTCTCTGTTGAGTTCGAACACTGTTTTGTGCGTTGTCTTGTTAATGAGCGTTTGACCTGACATTCTCGCAGCCGCAGGCTTTATTTCCATGTATTAAAGAGAAAGGACTCGTGGCCGAGTGGATTACTGCTTCAGAAGCACAGGGGCCTGGGTTCTACCCCCATAACTTCGCAGCTGGCACAAGCATTTTGTTTTTCAGATTTGTGCTCGCCGGCGCGTGCGCCGTGGTACCGGCGATGAACACACGGCTACGCTTGCACGATGATTGACATTAGGGAGTTTTCGTAGATCGTTTCCGCTGTCCCACAACGCTCTCTGCAACCAGCTACGCTAGCCGGAACTCTACAGTCAAGGCCATCGGCGCGCCGGCGCAGTAGCGGCTGCTTCGTTGCGGAGGGCTTAGCAGAGGGGGAAACGCGGTCTACGAAAACTCCCTATTGACACACAGCGACGGACACATGGCGATATACATACGCTGTAAAATGTACCCCCATAAACTACTGATAATTGCCGGTGTAAAAAAAAAAAATTGCGCGAAAAAGCACCCCCCCCCCCCTTCCCCTTCGGGAAAATGGAAAGTCTACGCCGCTGCTGCATATTACAGGATATCGTAGCTGGTTGCGGAGAGCGTTGCGCGACGGAAGAAACGATCTACGAAAACTCCCTATTCTGATCGTACCGAGCGCTGGCGTCATAATCCTCCGCTGACGGAACCACTTTAGCTCCACACAAAAGGCGGGATCTGAGTGTACAATCCGAACGACGTCACCAGCACTTTGCTAGCTCCAAGCGTGTTGTTGTTGTTGTTGAGTGTTGTTACACACGGGAAGAGGGGATGCCTGCACGTAATGTTAGCCTCCTTGGGCAGGGGCAAGACTCGCACAGGCGGGGAAAAAGGGTGAGAAAAGAAGAGAAGAGGGGTTGGGGGTGATTTGGTCACCAATCTCTGGATGAGTAGGGTCGGATCAGGGGGCTATTTTCTTGAGGGAGAGGAGAGGGGACACTGCAGAACTGTCTTCTGGTATGGAGATCACAAATTAGTCGATGACAGTTGAGACGAGAAGGCGTGGCTGGTCTAGGTGGCGGGCCGGTGGGCTAGAGGCGCGTTGCAAGTCCAGTGGCTTGGAGGTACTCGAGAAGAGATTTATAAACAAGTTCTCTTCTTCGTCGACCTCCGGTTGGAAAAAGGATTTCGTTCTTTTGAGTCACAGTTGTGCTGGCACTTACGATGGTGGTAAAAAAGGACCGTCGAGCTTGATCGTAGTGAGAACAATTTAGGAGGACGTGGTCGAGGTCCTCTGGGACATTGCATCTGGCACAGTTGGGTGTACTAGACCTGGAGATCTTGTGAAGTGTCGTTGATGTGTAGGCGCAGTTTGCACGAAGGCGATGGAGTAGCGTGGAATCTGATCTGGTTAGTTTTGACTCTGGGAGCGATGGAGGAGGATTCCCGCTTGCAACTTCTGTATGGGGGTGACGCATCCTGGTAATTAATTTGCACAGTCTGCGCGCTTCGCAATAACGTGGGATGAAAAGACTAGGTTCTTCTTCCTTGTGTGCCTTTGATGCAAGGGCATCGGCGCGTTCGTTGCCGGGGATACCCATATGTGACGGAATCCATTGAAAAGCCAACTGCCACCCTCGCATGCAAAGTTTTCGGGCCTTGTCGGCCACACATTGGGCCAGAAAAGGAGCCTGGTCTGAAGCTTCCAAATTGGACAACGCACTTCGAGAGTCTGAGAGAATGACTGCCTTGCAAGGATTGAGGTTGTGAAGCGCATCTAATGCCGCTGCTAGTGCAGCCAGCTCCGCTGTCGTTGACGTGGTTGCGAAGTTGAGGCGGTGTGATGCTTCGATTCCGGCATCGGGAATGACGAATGCCGCTGTAGATGTTGCAGTTGTGGGATATGTTGACCCGTCAGTAAACACTTGGAGCCAACCATTGTACGTGCTTGTCAGTTGGTCAGCTGCAAGCGACCTTCCGACAGTGGCTGAGATAGAATTCTTCTTCGGAAAATAAGGAAGCGTTTCTTTTACAATGTACGGTGGTTGGGTTAAGTTTTGTAATGTGTGAATAACATACATCACTCCTTGCCTTCAGAGTTGATGTTTGTTTTGCTTGTCATAGTTACAAAAATAAATACTTTTGTGTGTCAATCCCTGGTGTCGTCCCATGTCGTCCCTTCAACAGAGTTAGCACAAATGTGAAAATATCTTTTTCGGTGTGCGGTCAGTTGGAATTATATGTAGCGCTGGATGACTTTTCTTCTGCAGTACAATTAAGGTATGCTTATAAAACAATTCTATTTTAAACAAAAACCATGCTAGTTACAAAACCACTGACTCGTTAAACTAGAGGGCGCATGTTACGTCCCGATACAAAAATACCGCCAGAATTCGCCTTGAATCCATTCATTCATCTGGCCAGCGGTTACTGCGTGTATCCATCCATTAACACTCAACTAGGGACTATACTGGCCGCTGGGTGCGCTCGCTGACGCTGAATTGGGCCGCTGGGGCCTATGGAAGTGTCCGCTCTTTACGTAGTACTATATTTCTCTATGGATCCCCACACTTTTCGAATGAACCGGTCCGCTGCGACGTTTTCTTCCCTCGTACGGGCTCCGATTCTGGTAAATTTACGTTGTGTGTGAGCTGCTGACTGTCTAAAAAGGAACCCCGAGACTTTGAGAAGGGAAGGGAACCGAAAAAAATCTAGTCATCGCTGTAGGGAGCGCACGCGAGCAAGAGATGAGTCGACGACGTTAAGCTGGTTAAGCCTCCCACACTGCTGCCACTCCGCTGCTCTCGTGTGTGTGTGGTTCTTTTGATCCTTCCTGTGGTTTCTTGATCGTCACCGCAGTCTCGGGTAGCTTTTTTTGTGTGGTTCGCTTGATGCTACGGCATTTATGTGGATTCGCGGAACAAGTCCTGCTACGGTTTGAGTGACATATGTGGCAACCAGCCAACGATGACACTGGTCGATTATCGATAGACCTCTCTTTCGACAGAGAGAGACCTAAAGTTCGTGTTCAAATGTTTTCGCCACGGCTATTGCGGGACGTGTGGATACGATCGACAGGTGAGTAACAACTTATTTACGGGCTTTCTTGGTCATGTGGGACGCGAGTAAAGTGCTGCAGTCGGGTTGTTTTTTCGTTTTTGTTTTTCGTGACAGAATGGCATCTTGTTCGTCGTTATCCGTGTGCGGTTGCGTCGACATTTGTAAATATGCGTGGTAATATTCTAGTTTTCACTGGAAGGTGAATAACAAGTTCGTGTGATTAGACAAAGTGCGTTGTTTGTGCTTATGTGTTTATTTATACTAATGTTATTTTATTGCATTTACCGCTTTTATACTAGAATCTTAACTGTATTTAAGGTAATAGTATTATTGTATACAAAATAAGATATTTTGTACTAAAGCAGCTTGAGCCCATAGGGAGAAGTAAATTCGTTGACTGTAAATAGTAAGTTTTAGTAGTACCCCTGCCACACGGAAAAGTTAATATATTTTCAATAAATGATATGGGACTTAATCAGCTCGCGGTCTTGAGTGATTATACGAGCGTCGCAA